>CAUYPK010019301.1:0-16724 GCA_963574355.1 Loris lydekkerianus
AGGCTATAACCCAACTATACCACAAGACTATGAGGAAAGGACCAAGGAAGGGGAAGGGAGGGGGGAGGTTTGGGTGGAGGGAGGGTGATGGGTTGGGCCACATCTATGGTGCATATTTTTATCTATAATAAAAAAATAAATAAATTAAAAAAAAAAAAAAAAAAAAAAAGACTTGGGCTCAGGGAGGTTGACAGAGGTGTTGGAGGCGTCCCTGTTGGCACCAGCAGTGAGGTCTGGGGAGATGGATGGTGTGGGGGAGGTAAGAGCATGGGCTTTGGTGTCAGGAAGACTTGGGCAAGTTACTCTCTCTGAACCCTCATCATCTCATCTGTGAAAAGCAGACTGTAATGGTCACTTTTTTTGGTTGTTATGTGGAAGAAAGGTCATGCATTGTAAAGCATTGTACCACACTTACAACGCTTGGAAGGTGTTAGCCACTTAATAGGCTTCCATCTTCCCTGGTTAGGGGCCGAGCTAGGACAGGGAACCGGGTTTCTTGACTCTTTACAAGCACCTCAGTGCTCAGGTATCCCAGAGCTATGAAAGAAGCGAAGGCACAATTGGAGAACAACAAAGACTGCTATGATCATTCATGATCCTTGCAGTAAAGGCCTCTGACCCTCCCAGTGGGGTCTCCATTACCCAGCCCCTCCATGTCCTGCACAGTGCCTCACGGAGGGCAGGCATTCTTTAACTGGCTTTGATAATGCTTTACAGAGCAACATTCACTGAATGCTGAAAGCTCAAAGCCAGCTAGCTGGTAAAGTTGGGCTGACAGTAGAGGCTGGAGTAAAACCTGCTTCATCCCAAACCTTAAGATACAGGTCAACAAAGCCTGCCTTCCAGATAAGAGGACACCAGCCCATACCAATATTCTGACCCACAGTGTTCTGGGGTATTGCACAGAGGCTGCCCTCTCCTCTCTGGACAAAGCCACGGTCTTCACTGCAGCATGACGTCATGCTGGGGAAAGTGGAAAAGATGCAAAGATGAGAAATTTGTGCTAGATGGCTCGCTCCTTCCATGCTCACTCTAAGCTCTTTAACAAAGAACAAAATGTCCCCCTCTCTATCTTCATGTTTTTCAGCTGTTGAGAAAATTGTTTCCACATCACTGAAGCAGCTGCTGATAAATATAGAAACCTGGTGATTGGCACTGGAATTATTGCCAAAGTCAGAAATAGGTGAATCTAGAGTAGCATCGAGGAAATAAACCCACTAGCAACTCACCAGTGTTCTACCAAAGAAAAACAATGACCAAATATGAAAACAAGGAAAAGAAAAAATCCAACCAACCTTGAATACTTTGCCCCAATTCCTTTACACTTACCACTGAGAGCCAAAGAAAAGCAGAGATTTGGCTTTTTATGTCCAAGTTAAACTAATACCCCTGTACACACCTGGTTCCACGTTTAGGTCATTTTGTTCAAAGGCAATACACATCCCTAACAATAAGGACCCTGCCTGTTTCCCTACATCTAATGTTTTTGGCACAGGGTTATGGACTCCTGGGCTGCAAAAGTATTTAAGTTGAAAAAGTGGGGACACAAAGCTCTCAGGAAGTGCTCTCAAGCTATGAGAGCCATCATCACTTGGGCAGCTCCTCTCAGCCCAGATCCCTGTCTTCCTTGAGAACACCTGCTGTCTTTTGGGAATCTCCCATTTGAGAAGGGCAAGGGCCACATGTTTTACTCTGTTGAAGAGGATCTTAGAACACGAAGTCACAGAAAAGAGAATCACGTGGGAGCTAAATTCCCATTCACCCCAACTTTCCTGGGCCTGCATGCCTTGGGCTGAGTCACTCATGAAGGTGGCAACTGCCCACCCAGGATCGAAGCTTCCAGAACATGAAACGGGACTTTTCCTACTATCTCAGAATTGCTGGCCAAGGCCTTGGAGCTGAGAAGCATGGTGATAAGTATTCCATCTTGCATGGGGTGCTAGGAATATCTTTGCAGGACTCACCACAAGGTAGCACTATCTACCCGATAACGATCAACACCTATTCACTACCTCTGAAATCTGAAGTTTGACAATGGATAGCAGAGTTGGCAGGGAGTTATCCACACAGCAGGAGTGTGGTGTCCCTTTGCTCTTGGCTTTCATGTCCTAGAGCTATGGTCCCCAACCCACAGGCCACAGACCAGAATTGCCCAGCAGGAATGTGAGTGGGGGTGAGCAAGCAAAGCCTCATCTGTATTTATAGCTGCTCCCTATTACTTATGTTATCACCCAAGCTCCACCTTGTGTCACTTCAATGGCAGCATTAGATTCTCATAGGAGTATGAACCCTACTATAAAGTGAGCAGGCAAGGGATCTAGTTTGCTTGCTCCTTAAGAAAAATCTGATGCCCCTCCCCCAGTCCATGGAAAAATTGTCTTCCATGAAACCAGTCCCTGATGCCAAAAAGGTCAGGGACCACTGTTCTAGAGTTTGGAAGTAGTCAGGAACAAAATATCTGAAGCCTGCTGAATCTTGAAGGCAGGAAGCTGGCTGGAGCCACCTTTGACAGCAGGTAAAGGAGAAGACAGAAGTCGACCAGTGTGAACTCCCGCCATGGGGGTGCACAAGTGTCCTATGGAGGGTGCGCAGGCCCAAGCAACTCACATGACCCCATTCTGGGAATGGTGCCTGATAGCTGGGTGGACTTTAGTAGTAAGAGGCTGTGAGACCCTGAAAGAGCAGGGCATGAGTCTGGGGAGGTGGGAGCAGTGATTGTGAGAGGCTAGCCAGAAATTGCACACTTTTGTCAAGGAGTTCAAGAGGTGCCTACCCCCACCAATATATCCAGCCAGTGTTAGCAGAAAGACAAGCATGACAGCACCAGTTGTAACTAACACCTTGTCCCTCGACCTCTAACACCCCCCTGCCAGGTGGCAAAGGGAGGAAGGAGGTAAAGAAGAAGAGGACGTGATGGCCCCTTTCCCCTGTAGATCTCCCAGTCTGGGTCAGGCCCGACCTAGGAGAGGGTGTGAGAAGAGAGTTTTTAACTGGCCTTTGAAGAGCTGAACATGACCAGGAAACCAAGGGATCTAAGACATCATTCAGTGCAGGGAAAGGAGCAAGGCAGAAGAAGAGAAAAGCAGCAACAGGGAAAAATAAGACACTTCATCATTTCATCTGCATCTGGCCCCTCCTATAAACAAATTGGGCAACTTGCAGCAGTTAAGGATTTTGGAGCCAAAGAGACCTGGAGTCAAATTCTGGTTCTGACACTGAACTGAGAGACCCTAGGAAACCACTGGGCTTCAGTTTCTTCATCTGTAAAATGGGTAGGTTGATAATACCTCCCTTCCCAGGGTGTTAGGTATTAGAGAGTGTATGTGGCATCATCACTCCAGTCTCTACTGTCCTGCTACTTGAAATAATTTAATCTAATTTAAATTGCATCTTCCCCTTAAAAAAAAATAAAAAGGTGCACCAATAGCTTCTAGGGAAGGCATTTTGGTTTCTTATTAGTTTCATGATCATCATAATAACATTAACAGCTTGTGTCTGCAGCTTGCATGCCTTACCTCAGTACACCCTAGGGTTCCCATCAACCTGGAAGAACAAAGATTATCTGCATTTTATAGTCCACAAAACCTTTTTTGAGCCAGATGGAACTTGTAGACCGTATGATACAAAGGCTTCGTTTTACACACAGGAAACTAAGGCCCAAAGTGGGCCCATAGCTACTACACAAATAGTGCCTGAGTAACCACAGAGCCAATCTCCTGTTTTCAAATGCACATGAACCCAGGCTTTTTTTTTTTTTTTTGGCCAGGGCCAGGTTTGAACCCGCCAACCCCGGTATATGGGGCCAGTGCCCTACTCCTTGAGCCACAGGCACCACCAGAACCAAGGCCTTAAACTTAGAGGACTTCTGAGTTTAAAGCTCTAATCATGGGTTTGTTTTCCTGTTATTGCCTCTTTGCTATAAACGGGAAAACACAGCCACTATGGAAACAGAGCATGAGGTGTTCATTCAAATGTAAAGACTGTATAGAGAATTACTGTGAAAAAAAATGTAAATCATAAAAAAAGACTAGAGAGGAAGTTTACTCATCTATATCTATGCTTACTGAGACACTGAGATACTTAAGACTCACAAAATGTCCATAGGGATTTTCAAACAATTACGACCATGCCCTTTTAGTGGAAAGTCTTTTTTAATGAAGACTTAAATCAATGTTCAGTATTGAAAATGTTGCCCAGATATGTTCCAGAAAATTCAAGCCTTCCCTGAAATCCATTTTTACAGCAAGAATTTAACTCCTCTCCCCCCGGTATTTGTCATAAACAAAATTATCACTGTAAGTTCATGGCTATACAAATAGATAAAAAATAAATAGAAACAAAATCCTTTCACATTAGGTTGTTATTAATAGAAAATGGAATAAGACTTCGGAGACTTTATATCCTTTTAATAGACTGTTAACTAGAGTACGTTATCCCTAGCCAGGACTCACATGAAGGAACTTCCAGAAAAAAACAAAACAAAACAAAACAAAACATAAAACCCAGCCAAATTTAAGTTCTGGGGTTTGGATTACTTGAGGTCCTGAGTTTGATGTCATCTTGTCATTAATTTTCCTGTAGGACATGGATGTCCCAATCTTGCGTAATAAAATGGGAGAGGCAGAATGTAAGAGAATAATCTACCCAAAAGAGAGAGAGAGGGGGGGAACACAGGAGAAGGGTGACCAGAACATGGATCACATTCTGTTAGGTTAACAAGCTGCTTTCAACACAAGCCTCCAACACATCTCATCAGCCCCTGACACATGAATTCCTCCATGAAAATAACTGGAGGTGCACGGTGACTGCCCACTTTATACAGGGCAGATGGTTCCAATTTGCCAGGGTTCCCATGGCCCCCCAGGTCTGAGTGTCACTAACCACCTGTTCTTATGCTTGAACTGACCATATGCATCCATGGTACTGGCCTGGCCTGCACAGGCCCTTGAGTTGGCACAGGCCCTTAACACATGGATCAAAAAACCCAGACCTTCCTCATGTTACTTTTTGTAAATGTTGGTCTACAGTTTTAACATCACTGAAGTATATCAGATTTGGGTTTTTAAAAACCTTTCCTTGATTAAAAAAGCCACAGAATGTTGGCTAGTAAGTGGATATTGTTGTATGTTGACCTTCATTTCATCCAGGCTGTTCAGTGTTGCCAGGTCCCAAATAAGACACGGAGGAACTGACGAATACGGACTGGCCACAGCCCAGGCCCACTCACTGAAATGAGCCCACAATTTCCTTTTTAAGCATTTCAGAGCAAATGCCTTAGTTATGGGGGCAATGTAAGAAAGGACAGAGCACAAAACAGGATGGTAAACTGCAAATTTGTTAGGCTAGGAACTATTCAAGAATTATTTTTAAAAGCTACTTTTTAGGGCCAGGTGCGGTGCCTCATGCCTGTAATCCTAGCACTCTGGGAGGCCAAAGTGGGTGAGCTTGAGCTCAGAGAGTTTGATAGCAGCCTGAGCAAGAGTGAGACCCCATCTGTACTAAAAACAGAAAAATTAGCCAGAGATTGTGATGTGTGCCTACAGGCCCAGCTACTCAGGAGGCTGAAGCAAGAGGATCACGTGAGCCTAGTAGTCTGTGGTTGCTGTGAGCTATGATGATGCCACTGCACTCTACCCAGACTGAAGAAGTGAGACTCTGACTCTAAATAAATAAATAAATATAAATAAATAAAATAAAAACTTTTTAACTTCTAAAATTCTATGCTGCCATTAGCCAGAAAAGCAACATGAGGCCAGAAGACATACACTGGGTGGGGGAGTCAGAACTTCCATGTAGACCCAATGTATTCCCAGTCTAGGAAACTAGAGTCTCAAGTCTATAAATATTTTACGTCTTAGATTTACTAAAGAGGACCAGAATGATTTTGAAAGGCTTACATGGTGCCTGAGTATGTAACCTTGAACGAGACCCATGCCCCTGCTTAGGTCAGTTACTCACTTTGCCATCTTGACAGCCAAGATGGAAACATTGTTAAGCCAGAGCAGCCTCTGACATGCTATTTTAAGGGAAAGTTCCTGTCGTCTTTGGAAAATAATACTGCACAACAAACAAAGTTTCATGGGCCATTATAGCAATGCATTGTCAGACTTCATCAGGAAACAGAAGCCAGGCCAGGCAGTGGCCATTTTCTACGTCCTCTATAGCCTAACATTTGGCATCAAATCCTATCTTTCCTCTAAGCATATATCATATATAGTTATAGAATTTTAATTACTTTGGTCATAGTTTTCATAGAGACCATTTGCATAATAAGTTCATTTTTTGTTCTTTATGATATCCTTCTATCTACTTTAGCTTTTTTATGTATACAAATACCTTGGATACATGAGAAATGAGAAATTTGTTCCATGTACATGCTACCCAGTGGTGGAGTCGGGTAGTTAGGGTGTCTATCCCCTGATGACAATACCTTTTTTGAAGTATAGTCATACTACTCCGTTCTCAAATGTTGAATTTATTCCTTTTATCTTTACTGTATGTTTGTACCCTTTAACCCACCTCTCTTCATTCTGCCATCCCTCCCCCCCACTCAGCTTTGTTATCTATTTTTACCACTCTCTACCTCCAAGTGTCAAACTTCCAATTCTGATCCCTGAACTGCTGCCCACAGAATTCTGTCAGAAGCATTATGAATTCTCAATGTCAAGAAGCCCTCTCCTTTAGCTAGCATTGGGTGTGTTTTCTTTCCCCTGTATTCATGACCAGGATGTGAACAGGAAATTGAAGGGAGTCAGATTGTTTGTCTTTCCTCTCAATTAATTAAGAATTTATTAAGCAGGAATCCCATGGCTAGTGCTGCAAGGCATGATGGTGTGCAGCAAAGAAACAGAAGCCAGTCTGTCGTGGCCTGAAGCTGTCCCTAGAAGTGTCAGGATGGAGAGTCTGAGAGTTTCAGCTAATGATGTTGGAGTATGGCTCTGCGTGGCCCACAGCCCTGCCCCTGCACCCAGGGCTCTCACTGACTGTGGTAAACCCAGGAAGACGGTATTTCTCATGGCCTACTTGGAACAGAATGAATGACATGAGTGTCTTCTACATGGTACACCAGCCGTTTGTGAGTACACATTTATCAAGCAGAACATGTACTTTTCAAAGACACTGAAAACTAGCCAAGAAATTTAGTATCTACTTAAAGGCAGTGTCCAATGCCTTGCATAAGAATCTCTTGATCATCTGCTCATCCATTTCTCTGAGTGAGACATAAAAATAGTAACATGCCTATGTTTCCTGGGAATATAGGGGAGAATTCTCTGATGGGAAATAAAAATATTAGCATAAAACCTTAACACTATGTTGTCACTTTTCCAATTTTTAGCTCCGAGGTCTTGTCAAGGAGAACTCCTCTGTGTGTGTGTGTGTGTTTGTGTACATGCATATTTTCAGAACTGTAACCAAAAGGAACAACTACAGATACGGAATAAATGAACATCCTAATAAGAATATTCACAACTTCAAAATTATTAACTAACAATTTTCCAAGCCTAGCTGGAGGAGGACAGGCCCAGAAGCTTCCTTCTCCATTTGTCCCACATGGTTGCTCAGCACCATTTTAGATGATGTAACCATCCCAGGGACTGACCTAAAATCAAAAGTAGGATTCTCTTTCACCTGAAAATGCCATCTGTGCAGCAAGAAAAAGAGGGAAGCTATGAAAACAAAGCCGAGCACCACCCAGGCAGGCAATGCTCTCAGGAAAGGCGATGGTCCCACAGCAACCTCAAAGGCACTGATTTCCATCCTGCACAGGTGAAAAGTTCTGACCACAGCTTCAGTGCACAGGCAATGTCATTATGGGGTCTCCCTCAGAGCAGGGCATGTGACCACTCATCTAGCACACGGCTCTACCAGGGCCTCTCTGTGGACTTAGAGCAACTTTCCTTTCTGCTTACAATATTTAATCCAGACACGCTTTGTAAACATTATCTGATTCCCCAGCCACTCCTCGAAAGGGGAGTTGTTGCAAATCTTTTTACAGGGAGACAGAGCTGATGTGGCTGCATCTCAAAGTCCATGTCTTCAGCACCGCTGATACTCCTTTTCTTGGAGAGTTTGCAAAATTTTGGGACAAATTTCTAACAGCAGGCTGAGCAGGTGGCATGGTCCTCTGCCTAAGTTATGGCCAGCAATAGAGGATGAAAAGGAGTATAAAAATGGAAGGACCAAAGAGTGGGAGAGGGAACAGATGAGAGGAAGAGAGGTGCCCCAGATGAACTCTGCCACCTGTAGTTACCTGAGGATGTTCAGTGGTGTCCATACCATCACCTGCCATTGGACCAGCCCAGTAAATTCTGGAAAACACTCAGAAAATTGGCAGCTACCCCTTTTGAGATTTGGTGTAGACCTTCACAAAACTCATTAAAGATTGTACCAAGACCCAAAAGAATTAAAAATAAGTACTCAGACAAATATTGTAAATGCATGCTCATTTTATCATTATTCTCAATAGCTAAGGATGGAAATGGTCTAAATGTCCAGTGACAGATGAATGGACAAATTAACAGGCTTATTGTCATATGGTGGAATATTATTCACTCATAAAAAGTAACAAAGTATGGGGACTTGCCAGGTTCGAATCAAGCCCAGGCCTGCTAACAACAATGACAACAACAACAAAATAGCTGGGCATTGTGGTGGGCGCCTGTAGCCCTAGCTACTTGAGAGGCTGAGGCAAGAGAATCACTTAAGCCCAAGAGTTTGAGGTTGCTGTGAGCTGTGATGCCCACGGACTCTATTGAGGGCAATATGGTGAGACTCTGTCTCAAAAAAAAGTAATGAAGTACAGCAAATTTTCACTTAACGTCATTAATGCTTGGAAAACTATGCCTTTAAATGAAATGACATGTTAAGAAATGAAAATTTTTTTCCTCATTGATGTTCTAATGAAACAACATCAAAGGAAACATTTCTCAAGGACTTGCTGTGTGCTGTTTTGCTTACAGTTGTAGTTTCCAAGGATCTGGATGATGCGAAATGAGGGTTTCCTATCCAGCCATGCATTGCACAGTGACACTGTGGTTGACAATGGGCTGATATATGACAGTGATCCCTTAAGATTATAATGGAGCTAAAAAATTCCTAGTGACCTAAATGTCCACTAACAGTTAGTGGCATTGCTGCTAACACTGTAGCCCAACAAATTATTTACATCTGTTTAGATACACAAATACCACTGTGTTACAAGCCTGTGGTATTTAGTACAGTCACATGTTATACAGGTGTACGGGCCAGGCATGTAGTGAACTCTATCATCTAATTTTGTGTAAGTGCACTCTACAATGTTCGAGCAATGACAAACTTGCCCATTCAGAATGCATCCCTGTCATTAAGCAATGCATGGCTTTATTAACAAATGCTACAACCTGGATGAAAAACTTGAAAATATTAAAATAAATGAACAAAGCCAGACACAAAAGGCTATATGATATCTGACCCCATTTATATAAAATATCTAATAAATGTTTTAGACAGAAAGCAGGTTGGTAGCTGTCAGGGGTTAGGAGAAGGGAGGCATGGAGAATGACTGTTTAATGCAGTGATTTTCAACCAGTGTGCCTGAGAGGATCTTAGTTCTGTGGCCACAAACATTTTTAAAGATCATTAATTAAATTATTTTTGAAAGACGTTTAAAGCACAGTAAGTATGTCTGTCCTTTCTCTACTCTTCTTTTTTTGATCAACATAATTTAAGTGTGCCATGGAAGTTTAACTATGATAGGTTCAAGTGTGCTGTGAGATTATAAAAAAAAGGTGAAATATGCTGGTTTAATGGGTGCAGAGTTTCATTTTTGGAGTGGAGAAAGTTTTGGAACTGGATAGAGGTGGTGGCTATACAACACTGGAGGGGGCTAAGGCCACTGAGATGTTCACCTTACAAGGGTTAATTTATATGCTTTGTGAATTTCACCTCAATTAAAAAAAAAAAAATGTATCCAGAAAGTTTGTTCTTCAGCTGACTTCCCTAATTTACTTATAAACTTTAACCTAGAGAAGAGTTTCATGATAAATCTTTAACTGGCTATGTTCACCTAATACACTGGAGCTTTTGCCAAAGAGCAAATCATATTTGAGTTCTACGTCAGCTTCTCTGATTCAGTACTTATTAGCAAACATGGGCACATTTACCCTGCACCAAAGACAGGAAAAAGAAAGGCAGAATGTCAGTTTTGGTGCTTTTATCAAATGTGACTAGTCACTTCATACATGCACACAGCGCAATGTCATCACAAGGGCAAGCTGCAGGGAGACTTCATCCTGGAATGGGTCTTTTATTATTTAAATTTACTTTGGTTTCAAATAGGTAAAAATACATGGTGACAATTTTTTTTTTTTTTCATACAGTAAAAATCACTTCCCTTCCCCACCCCCCAACCCCCCCCTTAGCCACTCAGCTTCCTCTCTCCTTCCCTAGAGGCAACTACTGATAGCAATTTCTCAAATATCCTTCCAGGGATGATCTGTATAAATGCATAACTACAGGTACACACAGCAGTCTTTTAGAACAGCTAACTTTTTACTGCTGCTTACAAATTAAAATTAAACTGGGAAATGACTGCTATTCCAACCATTAAAATTCCATCTAAGTTGATAAGTTGTTAGAAGGCGTGGGCCTATTATGTAAGACACATATCTATGAGACAAAAGCAGTAAATAACAAAATGCCATTAACTTTCTACCCACTGAAAGCACTTTTTAATAATCCCTCGGTTGTACTCGTTCTTTATAAGGCAGGAAATTTTCTTCCTTTCCTGCACCTGAGATAACCCAGGGTCAAGTTCAGGGAGAAGGTATATCCCTCTAGGGTCTTTGTATCTGACTGGTAACTGCTACAGATTTCAGCCTGAAACATCTGAGTATTAATATTCCTCTTTGCAACATTCCTTGTCTCTCTGCAATGAATTGTTGGCTATTATGTAAATTCCAAGCATTCTTAACACCCTACCTATACACACAGAGCAACATTGATATTGCCACACCAGATTAGACCTCTACCCCTTCAGGCCAGGGGACGGCATGCTAAATGCCCAGAGAGGTGTGGCTGCCTCCCAAATAACACCAGCCCCTCTTCCTTTTCTGAAAAATTTGTGAGAATGCAGCCCACAAATTTATCTGAAGACATAAATAGCCAATCACTGTATTATGAAGTAGAAACACTTGTGAGATAAGAAGATAAAAATGAGTTCAAACATGTTTACTTCTCGTGCACCCAAACTGCGTATTCACTGAACAGTCAAAACCTACCCTGGGACCTGCAAGCTGAGTGTTACTCCCTCAAAGGCTCTCCTGGGACAGCATCAATTCACTCAGCAAACACCTGTGTGCTTACCATGTGCACAGTGCTATTCATAAAGACCAAAAAGACAACATCCTTGCCATTCAGTAGCTCATAGCCAGGTTGGAGAGAAATCCACCAAGAGCTACCAGGGCTCTGCGGTGCTAACTGCCACAATGAAATGCAATAAATGCAGCTTTGGCGGGTCCATTTGCAAAAGGGCCCAAGCAAATTCAAGGCTTTCAGCCTTTTGTGAATCACTCAGAAGAATAATTCGTGAAAAGAGGGGATATGAACAAAATGCCATGGGAAGAATTTATGTAAAATTGTACACAGGTCTACAGTGCTCAGAGCAACAGCCAGAAGAATGTTTATCAAAAGGTTAACAGACGTCATCTCTTGGCGATGATATTTTAGGTGATCTTTATCTCCTTTGTGCTTTTCTGTAACATTCACGTTGTTTTACAGTAAACACTCAAAACCTTTTAAAAAGAGAAAATTATAATTTTCCCTGTTTAGAGACAGAGAAAGAATGGTCATCTAAGATTTTGTGTGCTAGGCCTTGTTAAGAAAGAAATATAACAGCTTCCTTGCATGCAGTGGGCTCATTTTCTTGGGGGTAGAGGTGGGGCTGTATGTGAACAATTACAGTGCCATCAGTTATATACCAATGATAGTTTCTAATGAGAAATGTTTCATAGTAATGAAATATGTTAACTGTGAAATAAAGAGTTTAGCTGGTGCCTACAACATAGTAGGTGCTCAGTGAGATCCTGTCTTTACTTAACATGGTGCTTTTATTTACCTTCCTCATCTTTTCTCACAGCCATTAATTTCTTGTAACCACAATTAATGGTCTCCCCAACTTTGATTGCTGATCCAGAAATTAATGACTTTGCAAACCACTATGACCATCAGCACTTTCATCTTTCTAGAACATGGTTTTTATCTTCTATGTTAAAAGTGATGCTTGCTCTATGGTGCATCTTAGAATGGGTACAGGCGTTTGCACTAATGTACACAACTATGATTTAACAAAAAAAAAAAAAGTGATGCTTGGGAGCTGCACACTGCCAAATTCCTCCAGGCCTCCCGGGACCTGGCCCCAAGGCTCTGCCTTTCCAACTTCACTTTTCAGGACACTGAACAACAAAGCCTCTGATCTGGTCGGATTTCTCCCAGGCATGGCAGTCTCATTTTGGACTGGCCTTCCATGAAGTATCTCATTTAATTCTTACAACAACCCTTTGAGGCAGCTATTGTCTAATTTATAGATGAGGACACCAAGGTTCTGTGACATCCAATAACTTACCCAAGGCTACCTGGCTAGGAAGAGGTGGGACCAGGATTCAGACTGGCATTCTCAGCCATCACACTGTCTCTTTTCTCTCTCTCCTGATTGTGACCATCTCTAGGCTCCAGTTCTAGGCACACATCTTCCTTAAATAACATCTAACATACATGTGCTTACTATGTGTCATGTATCATGCAATCACTTTACTTATTTTAATCTCATTTAACAACCCAATGTGAAAGAAACTATTACTGTGTATTATTATTCTAAGCCTAGAAAGATTTAGTTCTCAAGGACGCTCGGCCTATAAGTGGTAGAGCTGGAATTAGAACCAGCTGACAGCCTGTCTGGAACCCAGAGTCTTCAGCAGCTCCCTGCCAAGCCTCCTCTGCCATTGTCCCTACAGAGAGAAGGTGTCCAAGGAAGGAGGCCACTGTGATTTTGGAGACAGTCATGGAATACATCACTGTTGAGTCCAACTCCAACACTCCACGGGCTGCATGTGTAGATGGCTTCTGGCCCTCACGAGTATTTAACACTGGTGGAAAATGTGCAATGAGCAGAAAAAGGCAGCTGCCATGACCAGTAGAGTGAAAAGCAGAGTAAAAAAATGAAGACTATTCTCCACAAAAAATCGGAAGTCTATGCCCAACAGTAGCTGACTGTTTTATGTAACTTTAATATGTTTACAGCAACTTAAATAAGTTTGCTCAGTTAGTCCTATAATGTAGGTACCAGCATCTCATTTTGCAGATGGGGAAATGGAAGATGGAGGGGTAAACAGACTGCAAAGAAGTGGAAGAGCCAGGCACTGAGCCCAAGCATTCCCAGGCCAGGTAAGATCTCCACCAATTCACCTACTATAAGTGTCTCAGCAGACGATTCCCACGCCACCTGTCCAAGTTTTTTTGACAGAGAACATAAAGATTAAAGAAAATTATCTTGCAACTATGAAAGGCTATCGCAACAAACAGAAAAATAAAATAATTGGAAATGTTCTCCTTCCCTTGGAAAACACACGTAGCTCTATCGGAAATGATTTGAATTTGGTCCAGCTGGAGCAATTGCTCCGATACCTGTTGGAATTCCAGCCACAAGTGGAATAAGGCCAACGCTGTGCACAGTGGAGGGTAAAGATGGGCTCAGACGTGTTTGGGTGGAGGTTCATGCTATCAGTCCCCCCAAAGCCACATCACACAGTCAGACGTGAGTCAGACACCCTTTGACAAGGAAAGGGTGACCCAAGAGAGCTCCTGCTCCTGCTCAGCGGCCTGAAACAGACAGGAGCCGTGGAAGGAAACAACACCCGCCCCCCACTCACTACGTTCTCAGTGCCACAACAGACTTTCTCCTCACGCCACTCCCTAATCTGTGGGAATCCCTCAGTCTCTGGTTAACACACGAAGAATGGAGTGGAAGGAAGCCTTCAAGGATCACACTTAACCTTCTGGTAGAGTGTAATGTCTTCTAGACAGAATCGTTTTGAAAAGTATAAATCAGCTAGCAAAACCCTTTAATTAATGTTCATCACAACTCTGTGAAGTAACTGTTACTACTATCTCCATTTTATGTAACATTTATTGCTTATTGAATTAAAATTGCATTAGACAGGAATGGTGACATTTTTAACTAGTTTGGGGCACCAATTTGTCGTTGAAGTGGTTTGTTGCTCTAAATAACTTGTGGATGGGAAACCACTCACTGGACCATGATACAACGCAGGCAAATGTTTTTCCAAGACACCTGGATAATCTGCAGACAAGCAGGCCACTGCTCCAAGGCTCAGCACCCCCATCTTTGAAAATCAGAAATGATGCCCACATCATCAAGTCATCACAAAATAAATATTAGAAATGGAAGCATGGCTTTGGGAGCCAGAAGGCCTGGCTCAGATCCCAGCTCAGCATCACCTTGGGTAAGTTATGTAATCTCTCTGACCCTTTGTTTCTTCATCTATAAAAAGGCACAGCATTCATACCAACCTACAGGGTTGGTAGGAGGATAAGATGAGCTCATGTAAACCAGTCACCCAGGACCTGATACACAGTAAACACTATGTGAGTGCTTGCATCCCTTTTGGAAAGAAGTACAGAGAATACTCAGGGATCTAAAAGTAGACCTGCCATTTGATCCTGCAATTCCTCTACCAGGTGTATATCAAAAGACCAAAAATCACTTTATAAAAAAGATATTTGCACCATATTATTCATTGCAGCTCAAATCCTAATAGCCAAGTCATGGAAGCAACCCATGAATGGATTAATAAATTGTGGTATATGTATACCATGGAATATTATGCAGCCTTAAAAAAGATGGAGGCATATGGGGTTTCTTCTTGGGGTGATAAAGATGTTCTAGAATTAGAAAACGGTGATGTTGGTACAAACCCATGAATATAGTAAAAACCACCAAATTGTATATTTTAGAAGAGTGAAATTTACAGTCTGTGAATTGTCTTGATAAATATATATATACAGAGGATGCCAAAAAATGTATATATGTTTTAAAAAAGAAAAAAAAAACTGCATTAAAATTGTAATACTCAACATACACAATAACAAAAATGAATACAGGTCACCTTTGAGCAAAAAAAAAAAAAAAAAAAAAGATGGTGGCTTTACCTCTTTCATGTGTACATGGATGGAGCTGGAACATATCCTACTTAGGAAAGTATCTCAAGAATGGAAGACAAAATATCCAATGTACTCAGTACTATTATGAAATTTACAATCACTCATACTTTCATATGAAGAATAGATCACAACTATGGCCCAGGATGAAGAAGCAAGGAGGGGAGGAGGGGATGGGGAAGGTCAGATCGAGGGAGGATGAATGGTGGGATCACACCTATGGTGCATAATGCAAAGGTACATGTCAGACCTATTAGTATAGAGCATAAATGTCTTAACACAATAATTAAGTAAACGAGATTAGGTATATATTAACCAGTGTGATGTAAGCATTCCTAATTCTATATGAAATCAGCACATTGTACCCCATAAATGCATTACTGTATACATGATCTATGTGTATATGATTTATAAAAAAAAAAAAAGTATATATATATATAATAAAATGTGGTGGGTGAGGGACAAGAAAAGAAAAAAAAAAACAGAATAGCTTTACAGGTTAGATGAATTATTGTAAGGTACAAGGAAGAAACGCAGAGCTGAGACTCCAATGGGGGTTCTACCTAAATTAGAACAAGACACACGTGACAGCCGCTGAGCGGTGGAGACAGAAACGCTGCATCTTTACTCGGGGAGCTAAACAGAGACTGTTTTGTGTGAATGTTCACTCCATTGTCAGCCGGTGCTGCTCGCCAGCTCCCGCTGGCTTCACCTTCTCGGTGATTATGGGAAACCAGACACAGAATGTGAAATAGGACTGTGGCTCCGGGGGAGCAGACTCACAAGGGAACAGAACACTTCAAAGGAAAAAGATGACCTCTGACATTTCTGCTGGACTCTGTGAACACGATCAAGAGAGTCACACTAAAAAGGGTCACTTTCTGCTTCATTTTAGAAAGCTTTGCCAAGTTTCAGGTCTTTTTTTTTTTTTTTTAAATAAAGAATTAAAGTCACAGTAGGCTACTTTGAAAGAGTAAGGGAATTCTTAAAGAGTTACAAATAACAAACAAGTGTTTTCTAATCATGCTGGATGAATTTCAGAAACTTGCTAAAATTTCCCACTGCTCTAGCATTTATGTGGCTGCCTGGCTTGGATATTTTGCACATGTGTATCCATATATAAGAGTTCTCTTTTTTTATAGACACCCACATACCCCATAAATGCCATGTGAGTATTTGTACTTGTTAAAAATAAAAATGTTCTGACCAAAGAAGTTGCATAGAAATGGGAATTCATCCATGGGAAACAGAAGAGAAAACAGGATTTGGCCCAACCAATTGCACATAAGCAATAATTGTTAAATCTCGTGCTAAAAATGCAATAGATGTGAATCTGATTTTTTTATACTTATACATTTCTTTTTATATGCACAACATGTAAGCCAAATGAACATTTTTTAAATTAACGAAAATTAGAACAACCATTTTGGTAGCGCTGTGGCTAGGTAGCATGTTCCCAAATTGCACAGCCACAGAACACTAGAAGCCTTTAAAGAGATTCTGCTTCTAAG
>CAUYPK010019302.1:0-86160 GCA_963574355.1 Loris lydekkerianus
CATGCTCATGGCTGGGAAGAATCAACATTGTTAAAATGTCCATACTGCCCAAAGCAATATATAATTTTAATGCAATACCTATTAAAGCTCCATTGTCATATTTTAAAGATCTTGAAAAAATCATACTTCGTTTTATATGGAATCAGAAAAAACCTCGAATAGCCAAAACTTTTAAGTCTTTAACCATTTTTTTGTTGATGTTTGTATATGGGAAAAGGCAAGAGTCCAATTTCACTTTTTTTTTTTTTTTGTAACAGCTTTATTAGTATAATTCACATATCACATAAAACACCTATTTTAAGTATACAATTCAGCATATTCAATTTACAATATACAATCTCAGCATATTCAGTATTTCAAGTATACAATTTTAACATATTCAGAGAGTTGAGCAATTATTACCACAATCAACTTTAGAATATTCTAATCACTGAAAAGAAGTCCCATCCCCTTTAGCAGTCACCCCAGATTCCTCCACCCTCTCAGCCCTAGGCAACACTAATCTACTTTCTGTCTCTGTAGATTTTCCTATTCTAGACAGTCCATATAAATGGAACCATATAATATGATTGAGTATGGCTTCTTTTATTTAGTATATAATATTTTCAAGCTTTGTCTGTGTTGTGACTTGTCCCTGTATTTTATTCCTTATTATTGCCAGATAATATTCCATTGTATGGATATATACATTATACTTACCATTTATTAATTGATTGACATTTGGATTGTTTCCACTTTTGGCTATCATAAATAATTTTTCTATAAACATTCATACATAAGTTTTTGTGTGGATATATGTTTTCATTTCTCTCGGTATATACCTAGTAGTAGAACTGGTGGGTCATGTGATAATTCTGTATTCACCTTTGGAGAAATGGCCAGATTCTTATTTTTTTTACTTTAAAAATTTTTTTTAATTTTTTTTATTTCAAATTAATATGAGGATACAAATTTTTAGATTACATTGTTCTCTCTTCCAAGGTAAAGTTTCAGTTGTAAATCCTATTTAACAAATAGTGCTGGGAGAAGTGGCTAGCCACACATAGAAAACTAAAACTGGACCCACACCTCTCATCATTGACAAAAATTGATTATTACTGGATAAAAGAGATAAATTTAAGAAAAAAAAATACAAATTCTGGAATAGAGTGTAGGAAAATGCTTGAAGATATTGGCTTGGGAAAAAACTTTATGAGGAAGACCCCCCTCACCCCGGCAATTCCAGCAACACCAAAAATAAATAACTGAGATTTGACCAATTTCACATTTTTATAAGCGAAAATCTAATTATCCCAACATCATATGTTGAAGAGACTGTCTTTCAAATTGTGAATTCTCTGGGCCTTTGTCAAAGACCAACTGACTATTTATAAATAGATTTCTTTCTGGGCTCTCCATTCTGTTCTTTTGGTCTATATTTTTGCCTTTGTGCTATTACCATACTGTTTTAAATACCTTTGTACTACATTGGTTTCTATTTATATTCCATTGCTGTCAGAAAAGATACTATTATTTGAATCTTTTTAAACTTGTTGAGACCTGTTTTGTGACCTAATATGTGAGCTATATAGGAGAATCTTCCATGTGAACTTGAGTAGAATGTGTATTCTGCTGCTGCTGAGTAGAATTTTCTGTATAGTTCTTTTATACTCATCTTGTCTATAGTGTTGTAAAAGAATAATACCACAAAATAAACAGACGCAGATAAAACACACACACACACACACTCCTCATCACCTCAATCAAGTAACTACCTACATTTGCTATATGGACTCTAGAGGGCACTCATTCACAAGAAACCATCTAACCAGGGGCGGGGAACCTGAGGCTATAAAGATACCTGTACCCGTTTTAGTTCCAGCCTTTGACTGAATCCAAATTTTACGTAACGAATTCATTTTAATTAAAACTTTTTTTGTCATTTATATCTGTATTTCATTTATAAATTGAGCATATTTAAAATATCAAAGAATAAAATAAGTTTCAATGAAATAATCCTCCCAGATTGACCAGTACAATTACATACAACATTAGGTATAGTATATTTCTAAATAAGGGGTTGTGATGAAAGAGTATGAGTGGTTTACTGGGCTTTTTAGTATAACAACAACCTCTTCAGCTGGTGAAGAGAAGTGCAGTTTTTTTCCTTTTCTTTTATTAATAAATGGCACATTTTGATGGGAAAAGATAAGGTCTCAATCAATCATTAGATTCATTAATAGTACTTTTAATTTCATCTTTTCACTTCCTTTTATACCTCTAATGCCAAACTTCTAAGAAATGTATCTATTCAATGAGACACCCTTTTGTCAGAATCAGTGCCTTCTGAACACTGCCACTCCTCATCCCACAAATCTTTCAAGTGCCTCTCTTTCAATGTCCCTACAGCCATTATTACAATCCAATAGACCCAAAACTATTCTAAGTATTCTCCCACCCAGTGCGGGGCGTTCTTTTTCTGATGTTGAACCTTGGTGACAGCATTAATGTCCCATCACTGCCAGAACATCTCTGAAGTCTCCTGTTTCCCACATAATCTCTGATTCCTGAGTGCCTGGATACTGAAGGCAATGTTACTAATACAGAAAATGTACTTTCCCAACTACATTCTCTGCAAAGGAGGTTATATTGTCTGTGTACTGACTCTTGACTTGTATGAAAATTATTTCAACCTAAAATTATCTAAACAAACACCAACTAAACAATTTTTCTGATTAAGCAGGGCTTCTATAAAATCTAGCCACCATCAACCTTCTCTTTGGGAAATGACCAGTTAAAAAGTAGACTAATCATTATCAAAGAAGTGAAATGTCACATGAATGAAAATCACAAATTGTCATTCTTTTCATTTGTTTCCCTAACAGAAACCATTTGTCTTTTCTAAAAGTCCATTTTCCCATAGAAGCTCTTTACCCCCATCTCCTTCCCCTATTAATTTGGTGTATAAATCCTTTTTCCTAGGTGTTTGAAGAAGCAATTTGTGTGCTTCCACATGCATATGAATAAACTTCATCTATTCCCCTATAAATCATCCTGTCCTTGGTTAGTTAATTTGCAGGCCTCCAACTAACCAAACTTAAGATAGTAGAAGAAAGCTTTCCTTTCCCTCAGTTTTGGCAAGCAGGATGGCGTGCTTGGGACTCCCTGCTCACTCCAGACTATAGCTGAGATCTCTGGACCTCTAATGAAGCAGGCAAAAGTAAACTTTACTACCATTCAGAAAGATTCCTGGACCTCTTCATGGGGTCCACTTGAGTGAGGGCATTAAGAATCTCTCCTTGTCTTTTCTAAGAGGAAACTTTTTCAAATTAATACTTATAAGAAAAAAATTTGATTAGAAATAGTTATTTAAATAAGGTAGCTACAAGGTCAAAATTAGGTGTAGGCAGGATCTTTTCCTTCATAGAGCACACAGTCTAATCACTTGGAACATAGTATTTTGAAGAATATCTCTGGCTTGGGGTGAGGGTGGTGGGAAGAGATCAGATGAAGGGGAAAATCAAAAATGCTAGCCCTCAAAGGCAAAATGTATCACACAAGATAGCTATAGTAAGACTTTAAGAAGGCTGTTGGAGAATACATTTAAGGGAACATTAATTTTCTAAGCTAAGAGAAACTTAGTAAATGTGGAATGCAAATGTCTTGGCATGGTAACTGGGAATATGCCAGGAAGGCTATGTTAACCATTGTGATGAAAATGTGTTAAATGGTCTGTGAAGCTAGTGTATGATGCCCCATGATCATATCAATGCACGCAGCTATGATTTAATAAAATAAAAAAAATTTTCTAAGCTAAGAGATAATGTAGAAATAGCAAGTAAACAAGAGCTTTGGTATTAATCCCATTTCTGCCCACTGTAGCATTGTTAGTAGCTTCAGCAAATCAATTATTGCCTCTTTGAATTACCCCTACCTCAGTTTCTTTTCCCTCGTATAGAATTCTAAGCATTGCATACCTCATAGGATTGTTGGGAAGAAAACATATGATGAGCAATGTAAACCAAAACCACAGAGCCAGGTAGTGAGAGAAAGAAAAGAATGAATTAAAATTGTACACCGGTAAAAAAAAATACTAATAATGATGTTGACTATGAGCAGAAAATATGCACAATGAATGCTTCCCTTAGACTTCCAAAACATAGACTTAAATTATAAGTATGATTTAAACCACACACAAATGGTGTACTTGTGGTTAGCTCTACATGTATAAACAAACACATCATATGAGGTCGGACAATTAAGTTTGCAAACTCATCCTAGAAAATGTGCTATGTACCTCATTGCTGAATATCACTAGAGTCACCAGATGGCCAAGGGGAGTATTTAGAAGGTGACCTCAAAACAAAACAAAACAGGTCACCTCATTCAGCAATGAGATACTGTAGTGCTTCTTTTAGAATGAGTTCTCAAACTTAATTGTCAGACCCTGTGCATATGATTTATGGATGTAATATATTATTTTCAGTTAAAATAATACATGTAAATTATGAAAAATACATGAGATTATTTTAATCACCTATACGTTTACCACTTAGAATTAACCAGTCTTAACACTTTTATTTGTTTACCTCTATGCTAAATAAACATCTGAAATAAAGATTATGTTTACTCTCCTTGCTTTTCATAACCTACCGGAACTATTCTACTTGCCATAGAGTTACAATAACATAAAGATCATTTTCAGGCACAGAGGTCAATTAACACCATGAATAGTCTAAGGGAAGCATAAAGCTTGATCTTTATGAATTGAAAGTGCCATGTTCAGTTTAGACAGATTAATTAAAACAACCAGGTACATGTTCTCATATTCAATTCACATCTTCCAGTATTAAGATTGTATTAGATTTTTAAAATGAGGAATTAATCCAGAGAGGTGCTAATTAAATGTAAATAAAGATCATTATGAACTAAGAAAGAAAGAAAGAAAGAAAGAAAGAAAGAAAGAAAGAAAGAAAGAAAGAAAGAAAGAAAGAAAGAAAGAGAAAGAAAGAAAGAAAGAAAGAAAGAAAGAAAGAAAGAAAAAGAAAGAAAGAAAGAAAGAAAGAAAGAAAGAAAGAAAAAGAAAAGAAAAGAAAGAATAAATGTATAGATCCTTAGGTAAATTCATATGGAGGGAAGGAGAAAAATAGAAAGGGAAAGGATAGATAATAATTTCCTGAATGTTAAAGGGAAAAAATGTGGGGCTAGTTTGTCCTGAAGCTTATTTGCTCAATAGAAAAGAAATGAAGTTTTCCAGCCAAAGTACTGAGGGTGACATGGAGTCAGATAGTAGAATCCAGTAGAAAACAACTGGATAAAAGAAAGGAGACCGTATGGGACAGGTGTCAGAAATAGAAACTTGACATTACATAAGAGGCTAGGTTAGGAGTTTATAAAGCTCAGGTAAGTAGCAATGTCAGCAGGTTCATAGAGTCCATTGTATGGAAGTTTTTTATCTTCCCCAAACAAGGTTTGAAACTGGAAAACAAGAAGCTGAATTTATCCCAACTTGGTAGGAGGAAAGAGTAGAGAGCAGGACACCAAGAGACAACAGGCATGCCAAGGAGCTAAATATGAATGTCAGACTATGGGATTAAGGCTGACATAGGAACAAAGCAACAAAAAGGGTAGTAACTGTGTTAAGTTTGCTGTGAAAGAGAAGTTTTCCAGATAACTACTAATTTTTAGGCTAAGGCATAGTGGATGGCAACAAGTAGAGAAACTGGGAGGCTTGGGGATTGCAAAGATTATGCTTTGGGATGTTAGAGTTTTCCAGGCTGATAGAAAATACATATATTCCAAAAAGATAGCAACAGGTATGACTTCTGAGAATTAGAGGTAGAGGAGTGTGGGAAGAACAGGAACCAGCCTTGAATTTGGAGAAAAATTCATCCAATGGTCTGGAATGTGGTAGGTCATTAATCTGCTTTGCTAACATCAGATCTTTAAAATGTTGGTACTTCTTGTCCTCATGATTCACAAAACAACAAAAGTACAGAATCTCCAATTTGTCCTTGCCTGCTGGAGCATGGTCCATCAAAGGGGGTAGTTCAGGTGAGGGATCAAACTCAGAAACAGCCATCAGAGTAAACTCATGCCAAGCAAGTGATCACTCAGCCATGCAGGCAGCTTGATCCTCTGCAGCACATGTGTGTGGCCACAGACTCAAGGAACAGCAGCTGTTCTCAGAGGTACTGCGATTTCAAGGTGCCTACAGCAGGCTCACCCTCAGCCACAGCCGGTAACTTCTCTTTGTCTCATTCTATCCTTAGTCTAAGTCAATGGTGGGATCTTTCTAGCTTTCCTCTTTGTTGGTGGGTTTCCCTTCTTTTGAGGTTTTGTTTTTCTGCAAAACCCTTCTTTGTCTTCTTTGCACATAAAAGCAGGAAAAAGCCTGACCCTTCACATGGGTCTCCCTATCTTTCTACATGGTCCTTGCTACAATCTTGGAAAGAACCAGAATAGAGAGTCAGGTGTGAGAAAGTTGAAGAAAGGGAGATGGAAGCACCTCTGAGCCTAAATCTTTCTACACCTACAAAGAAAAGTTTGGCTGAACAAGTCATCAATTTGATACATTTAAGTTCCTTACTTTTTTTAATACCAGGCAATTCTCTCAATATCCTATGAAGTTTATACTTGTTCTGAGGCTCATACTTCTAAGAGATGTTCAGTTTAGAATTTGAATGTCTATATCTCTGACTCTCACTCATGGCAATAAATCATTTCAAGGTGATAGATGAAGATATACATGTATAGATATTTATGAATATACATTCTGATTCTTGTTTCAGAGAAAGTAGACGTAATTTATTTTAACAGATGACATATTAATGTTCTTTTTTTTATTTTCAGATTAATGTGAGGGCATAAACAACCAGGTCAACATATTTAAATTTGTTAGATAGAGTCCCTCTTGTAGTTAATGACTCCCACTCAAAATGTGTTCCAAACACCCCAGACCATGCCTGTTCAGTGGGAATACCCCAACCCTTTCCCCTCTCCCCCTCCTTCTTTCTCCCTCCTCTTAACTTGAATTGAAATGAGTTTTTCTCCTATATGGGCATTCCTTAGATAGTCTACTGGCTTCATATTAGTATGGAGTACATTGGATAATTGTTTTTCCATTCTTGTGATTCTTTACTCAGAAGAATGTGTTTCAACTCTATCTAGGTTAATACAAAAGATGTGAAGTCACTGTCTTTTTATGGCTGAATAGTATTCTATGGTATACATATGTCACAATTTGTTAATCCATTCCTGAGTTTATTGGAATGTCCAATCAGTAGCCTTTGTATTTGCCACAATTTGTTAATCCACTTCTGAGTTGATTGGAGTGTCAAATCAGTAGCCTTTGTATTTGCCAACCATAGCCAAGTTGAAAAGTCAATCAACTACATAATTTTTGTTACCCAGGAAAAACACTTCTATTTTTAGTCAATTTTTGTGTTTGAGCCCTTGTAACTGGACTGTCAAAGAGAAATTGAGCTACGAAGTAAAGGGCTTCAGTGTGAAAGAAATGGGTCCATCCCAGGGAATCAAATGGCTTGTGTTTTAGAATGACATGTTCCAGGTTGTACAGGATATCCCTCAGTTTACACCAGTTATCTCAGAATTAGTATAATTTTGTTGAGAGTCTATATTCACTAACAAGTTTAGATGTAAATTGTGCAAATATTAACATGACTTGGGTTGGCCCTGTTGAGTCCTGAGTCTAATTTCTTTTCCAGGTCAGGACTATGATTGAAACCAGTTTCTGGCAGGAAAAAATTTATTTTTATGGTTTTTCTCTCCTTTTTTTAAAGCAGAGGAGCTCTCTCAGACCTGAGTTCCTAGATACTAGGCCAGTGAGAGATCACCATAACCAAGTGTATGGCAATGGCACCATGTAGGGTGGTTTCTCCTGTTTAGAAAGCCAGCTGTGGAAGAGATTAGGAATAAACTGTGTTGGTCATTTTCACAGGCCTCCCCAAAGAACGATATTATATGAGATCAAATGGCTGCCTTTCCCCACAAAATACTCTTTTTCCTGATATGCTCTACTGTGACACATACCGTTTTCTCAGGTGAGCAACCTTAGAGATTTGGGCCGATAAATATCTGATTTTCCTAAAGTTGTAGGAAATTTTAAAAAAGTCATTTGTAACTTTGTTTGGATAATGTTTTGCTGAAATGTAGGCCTTTGGGTTTAATGATCCAAATTGGATATTATTAAGATGTATTTTCCTAAATGAAAAAAATTAGACTTCTTTTCTACATTGTGGATTCTTATCCTCATTTCTATTTCATTGATTAAAAAAATTATCTAAAGCAGACAAAAGTATAATATTTCCATTGTAAGCAATACATTGTGTGAATATAATCTTTTTAAATACCTTTTTCAGCTGGGTTTTAAAAAGTTCTCTTAATATGATAATGGAAATTAATAAAGAATAAAAGATATTTGTGTGGATGATATTAGGTTGTTGGATTGGTTGGTATGGTGCCTTCATAGTTAAGCAATAAAAACCCTAAAAGCATAAAGGTGAAATCCATGTTACTTGCTATTATAGATAGAATAATGGCCTCCCATATCCAAGTTCTAAACACCAGAGCCTATAAAGATGCTACCTTCAGTGGCAAAAAAGACTTTACAGATGTGATTTAGTTAAAGATCTTGAGATAGAAAGATCGTCTTGGATCATTCAGGTGTTACCAAAATAATTAAAAGTATCCCTATTAAGAGAGATGCAGAGGGGCCCAAGTCAGAAACATGTGACAATGGAAGCAGAGGTTAGATAGATGCAGGGAAAGGGCCATGGGCCAAGCAATCCAGGTAGCCCACAGAAGCTCGAAAAAGGAAAAGGAAATAAAATCTTCCCTGGAAACTACAGAAGGAATGCACCCCAGCTAAAATCTTGATTTTAAGATTTCTTACCTATAGAATTATAAGATGATAAATTTGTTTCATTTTTAGTCACTAAGTGTGTGACAATTCCCAATAGAAACAATAAAAACTAGTATACTTGCAATGACTTACACACTAGGAAAGCATCTGCTACAGCATAACTCACTTTTCTAAATCTTTCTTAAATAAATGATCCATATTAAATAATCAATGCATGAATGTTAAAATATAGCTACCATCAATTAATTAAGTAAGTATATAGGTTCTCCACAATATACTTTATTATTTTAATAAGCCTCAGTTAGATAAATTGGATTAATCACAGTACTTGGTTCAATAAATATAATTGGGTCTCATCAGTAAGTACCATGAACACATTGTTCCTGGAAAAATCTAGACTACTGACAAAAGTTTGAGACCATAAATGTGATTGTCAGTGATCCAACATCATTGGATAAAGGCAGAAAAGGGCATTGGATCCACCATTCTAAATCACCTATCTATTCTTCTCTTGTTTTTATTTCATTATAGTTTTTTTATTTATGCACATTGTAGAAAGTGTATCTTTAGAATTCTTTTAAAACTTATACAAAGCTATATAATTTGTCGTGTAGGACATTTTCACTCAACACTATATAGAGAGAATTATAATTGAAAGTTATTTTCTCCTGAATATTATATTGGTTAAATTTATACATATTTTTATGTGCAGCTATCATTTCAGTTTTATTGATTAGAAATACACGTATCCTAATGTGTGAATATAACCTAACTTCTTTCCTCTTCTCTTGATGAGCAGTTGGTTCTCTTACAAATTTACGATGGGAACAGAGCTGATAGACATGTTCTTGTGCATGTTTTTTGATGCACATGGGCAAGTTTCTTTTGGGTACGTATCCAAGAGTAGTTATGCTATGTCACAAGGTATATGAATTGTTAAAATTATAGGAAAATGTCAGCTGATTTTCCAAAGTTGCCACATAAATGAATATTTCATAATTAAACTATAAAGTAGCCTACTAATCCACATGATCTGCACATTTGATATCACCTAATCCTTTAAAATTTTAGCCAATCTAATCTTACTTTCATATTGATTTGGATTTCCCTGATTGCTAACAAAGTTCAGAGTCATTATAAAATTTATGGACAATGTGTGTTTCTTCTTTTTTATTATACCTATTTTTGCCATTTTTTTCTACTGGATTGCTTTAATTTATGGCAAAAAATATCTAGGAGATTATCCACCTATATGTCTACCTATATCAAGATACAAATCTTTGTGGACTTTTGTATAAATATCTTTCCTCAGTTTTTAAATTGTCTTTTCATGGCTTTGAATAAGTGTTATTGGTGAGTAGAAATTCTAAATATTGAAAAATCAGCTTTGTCAAACTTTTCATTTGTAACAAGCCTTTTTTTCTGTAGTTAAGGAAATTCTCTCCCTCTAAATATATTTATCTAAATCTTTAATTAAGATATTTTATAAACTAAATTCAGGTGTATTTGACACATAATAAACTGTGTCAGTATAATTTTAACATATTTAAAGTACAGAATGTAAGTTTAAACATACAGTAGAGCCTCCAAAGTTGACCACCTACCTACACTGACCACCTCCTTAAATTTGCCTAATTTTCATTTATAATTGAGCAAATAAGTAAATATATTGTAAACAATCAAAAATAGGTGTATCACTAGTGGAAAAGGGAGCTACTTTGAAAACTCCCCTAATAATACATAATGCATGGGTAAAGAAAAGTCAAAATAACTATTTGAACTTATTATGAACCTGAGGAAAATGAAACAAAATAAATGAAAAGCTATGTTCAAAGTGTCATTGCCCCCAAACCCTTTTCCTTTCCACACCACTCTCGCTGTTATCCTTTATGTAACCAACCTCATTAGTCCCCATGCTTCTTGTGTTTCGTTTTGCTGAAATAAACACATACACTTTTACCTCTTTCCCCATACTTTCTTACCTAAAAGATAACATATTACAGAAAACTCGCTTTTTCTGATTTAAAATATATCCTGGAAATCACTACCTATCAGTTCACAGGAACCTCATTGTTTATACAATTTCATAGAATTTCATTGGGTGGATGTATCGAACTTCATTTACTCACTTGTGTATGTATGACCATTTAGTTTGTTACCAATACTTTATACTTGCAAATAGTGATGCAAAATAATCTTACTCATGTATGTTTGTATTGTTGGAGATGTATCTTCAGGGGGAATTTCTTTAATTGGGATTGACATGTCAAATGTAATGCAAATATAGTTTTGATCAGTATTGTCAAATTTCACTCCATAAATATTTTGCCAATATCTATTTCCACTAGTTATATATGAAAGTACCTATTTCTCAGTAGCTAACCTATCAGGTGAAAAATGGCATTTCAGTATAGTTTTAACTAGCATTTTTCTTCTTATGAATTAGATTAAATATCTCACTGGGTATGTGGTTGTGTGTGAATTATAGGTGCGTATTTATAGCCTGTTCTGAAGTTACTAGTTTGTGTTTGTTTTTTCCTCCTGGTGTTATTTTACTTTTATTTAATAAAATGTATCAGTGTTTTTCATTATAGCTCTTAAATTAATGAGCCATTATTAGAAAGTCCTTCCTACATTAAGATTACAGAGAAATTCTATCATGTTGTATTTTAATTCTTATATAATTTCATTTATTATGTTCAGATGAGTTCTGATTTATTTGGAGTTTATTTTTATGTTTGATATGCAGTCTATATGTGTAATTTTATTTTACTTTTACTAGATAAAAGCCTTTTAAAAAAATAACTATATCCAGTTGCTTCTGTCATTAAATATTCTGACTTTCTAGAAAAAGATAAGAACATCTGGTTCCTTTAATTCTCTGAATTAAAATTTAATTAAAATTTAATTATCCTATATATAATCACATTGATATATTCCTGCAAGGATTTTAACATATTTAAAGTGCAGAATATAAGTTTGGACATACAGTAGAGTATCCAAAGTTGACCACCCAGCTACATTGACCACCTCCTTAAATTTGCCTAATTTTCATTTATGATTGAGCAAATAAGTAAAAATATTGTAAACAATAAAATATAGGTTTCTCATTAGTGGAAAAGGGAGTTACTTTGAAAACTCTTGTTCTTTGAAAAAGCTTGTTCTTTCCTTTATGGAATGATTTTTAAATATCATTTAGGATTTCTCTTATAACTTTTGGGAAGTCTAACTTTGGTAAAGTTAGAATATTCTATGGTATTTTATATGTTATTTAACAGTAAGAGACAAGCAAGAGAAGAACTCAAATAAATTTTTTTCTTATTTTATTTTCCCATACCCAGCTGGTCATCGGGCAACATCAGGCCCCCCACAAAAACAGTCCACAAAAATCAGTTTCCCAAAAGCCAGGGAACTCCTTCAGTTTTCTTATCATCACTGGGCTCGCTTTAGTTCAACATCTTGGTAGAAACTGACCTTACACTCCACTTATATATTTATTTTTTTAACAATCTTAAAAATTCACTTAATTATCCCAACTTTAGTGAAGAGTAAGCTAAAGTTAAGAAAGTCAAGTGATTTACTGAAAATAAAATGGTTTGCAAGTTATACATATAACCACAAACAGTCTTTACTCTTTTGTCAGAATTGTAAAAATTTAAGAAAAAATAAATAAATGGATAAAATTGTTAACAAGGGCACATTACTTATAAATTCTGTTTCTATAAATTCTTTTGTATACTTTTTTGTAAATGAGTAATTAAATTACAATTATTTATTCAGTGATTTCAGTGGATAAAATCACATTCCTTGGAGAACTATTCTTTTAACTTATTGTATCTGTATTTTATTTTCAGGAATTTTCAAACCATATGATAAATCCAAATATCCTAAGGTATATTTAAATTTCTTAGTTCTGGATATTCCTTCTACTCCAATTATCATATCGACATGAGAAATCTAAAACTATATGGCGATAAAACAGAATGGAAAGTTTCAATGTGACCTTGGACATGCACCTTAATCTCTCTAGACTCAGTAGCTTTTATTAGAGACACATTATAACATAGGGTAATAAAGGCTACTGTATTATAATGTACCACAAGCATTATGATATAATAGTATATTTAGTAAAATGAATATATATAATCAAATAAAATATATTAAATATAACTCTGAACATTGAGTAAAATAACACCTGTCACTTGTTCAAAGCTAAACAATAGCAAATCCCAAGTTATTCCCAGTCTCAATAGAGAATCTTCACTCACCCCAGCTCTACTTAAGCCCCATCCTCTGGAAGTTTAAAAACACATAAACATCTCTACTCAAAAACTTCTTACAGTGATTTATTTGGACTGAGACACCAAGGTTAAATGAAAACATTGCATTTGAGCTTAAACAGGTATATAATGATTATAACTTTAAGAGGTGATGAGAAGGCTGGGGACATAGGATCAGGAAAAAAAATTAAAAAACTGGCCTGAGGGAAGCCAGAACATAGGATATGCTTGAAAAGATCAATTGACTAAGTAATTTTTGATAGTATTCCTATGTGGGGCAGAAGTGACAGGCAAGGAATAGATGGGAGAGAATCTACTATTAAATATTTCTATGATAATTTATGTTATTTGCAGCCTCAATGTAAAATGTATTACCCAGTGGATTCTATTTATGATTTGGACTGTCCTGATATAACACAATATGTTTGTGCTACAAATGGCCATACTTACCAGAATGAGTGCTTCTTTTGTATGGATGAGTGGTAAGTTCAAATAAATACCATTATTTTTTCTCTATACCTCCTCCTAAAAATTTCAGGTGACTTTAGCTAAGGAATTGGTTCTTACTTATGCATGAAACTTTTTACAAATAGCCTCTATTGTTTATAAAGATTGAAGACAGACTCCATGGGTAGCAAAAATAAAGTTTTTAAAAACATTTAGTTAATATTCAAAGTTGACTTATTAAAAAAGGATTATATGATATTTTGAGAGACCTGCACAAAGATCTTATCTGTCGATAATCTATAGATTACATTCAAGCAATGAATGGGAATCCATTTTGTCAATAGTCACTCAAATTTTCTTTCTTAAGTCCAACAAACCTATGAATAGCACCCATTAATGTTGTTTGGTAGGTATCCATAAGAAAAATAAAATGTTTGGTAGTTATAAATAGTATAGCTATAGATGCAGAGAGAGCCATAGAAATAGACAAAGATATAGATAAAGGTGTAGATAAATATTTGAATAATGAACTGATTGTGCAGTCTTATATAAAAATTGATAGTCATTTTTTCTTATTTTAACCTTTCAAATAAATTTGGCCTGAAATTTAGCTAATTTAGATTAAATATTAATTTTGATTTAGATTAAAATATTAATAATATTCTATGATATATAATTATCCCCATTCGAAATTGTTTATAAATTAGCCTTGTGTCTTTTCTTTCCTTTTTTTTTTTTTTTTCTTTGAGACAGAGTCTCACTATTTGGCCCTTAGTAGAGGTCCATGGCATTACAGCTAACAGCAACCTCAAACTCTTGGGGTAAACAATTCTCTTGCCTCAGCTTCCCAAATAGCTGGGACTACAGGCACCTGCCACAACGCCTGGATATTTTTCTGCTGCAGTTATCATTGCTGTTTTGCAGGCCTTGGCCAGGTTCAAACCCACCAGCCCCAGTGTATGTGGCGAGTGTCCTAACTTGTGTCTTGTCAGTAACTTCTCCAAGACCTGTGAGATCTTCTATGTTGGGGATTCCCAAGACTTTCCCCAGGTTTGATGATTCACTAGAAGGACCCACAAAACTCAGAAAATCTGTTACATATAATCATAATAACTGATACAATGAAAGGAACCCAGTAAAAATCAGCAAAGACAAAAGATGCATAAGTTAGTATGATATTCGACATAAGCTTCTAGCTGTCCTCTCCTAGTGGAGTCACACAGGCAATGCTTAACTTTCACAGCCATGATGAGTTGCAACTTGTAGGAAGTGTTTTCATACTTACCAGGGAAGTTTACTAAGTCTTGGTGTTCAGGCTTTTCATTGAAAGTCGGTTCATAGGCATAGAACACCTGCATGGTTGATCTCAACCACCCAATCTGCTCCCCATCCAGAGGTCAAACTGATACACAGTGTCTTAGGACCCTAGACAAGTGAAAAAAGATTCACCCCATCTGGTAGGCCCAAGTCCTAGGTATACAAGCACACTTTTAATAGGTGGGGTGTTCTCAGGACTTGTTGGCTATCTCTAATAGACAACTCTTTATTACACACCTTCTTTTGAAAAGAACCCTCCTGAGTTTCCCATGTCCCATGACATAAAGATTGTTGCTGAGGACCAAAGGCATCCCAGTGTAGAATCCAATTTAATAAAGAAAATACATGTTCATGTTCAGAGAAAGTATTAGCCTCAGTGGCTGAAACATTCTTTAAAAGAAAAGAATGGAAGCTGAAAAGTGTGAATTAACCAAATCTCTACTATTGTCTTCAAGAAAGGTGAATGCATTAATGTTACCTGAATATGTAGAATAAATTATATTTTCATTCCTTCCTAATAAAATTACTATTGGTTTTTCAAGAATAAGCTAATTAGGGAAGAGAATTGAAAATGTCTTTTTTTGGCTCTTTCTCATAAGACTTATTTATATTCTGTGGTGTTTAGGCACACACCACTAAACAAAGCAGTGTAAGAGAGACTCTCCCATAATGGTCTGGCCTTAGTATTGTAACATAGACTGATACAGAGGCATAGTGTAGGCCTAGGTCTTCCAGGCTACTATTACATAACTTCCCACAAAGATTATTCATAGACTCCTTTCAGCCTCATCTAGGAAACTTGAGGAAGTTGTGTTTTCACCGAACAGTCCCAGCAGCTCAAAGATCATGCCTCTGATTTCTTCTGGCAAAAATGGGGAAGAGATGAAAGAAACAATTTCCTTCCTTCATCCCTTTTTTCCTGGCTTCCTGTCTTCAAAAATTCTATGTTGAAAAATTTCATAGAACATCTTTTGAATAATCAAGATATAAAGAAGGACTGTATGAACTGTGGTAGTAACAAACAGGAATAGGTTAAAGAAGGCTATAAAGGGAATTGCAAAAGCAGCTCAGTTTTGAGGACTTCACTTAGAAGATTAAGAGAAAGTACATTCAAAAGCAATATCCACTTCCCTTATGATACTAATCTATTTTTTTCTCTTCTCTTTAGGGAATTTGGCTCTTCTATTAAATTTGAAAAACATGGAAAATGTTATTAATGGATAATAGGGTACCTATACTTGCTTATTTTTATCATGATTTAATTGTAAAAATTATTTTTTTTCGATCTTGAGGATGTAAATTAAAAAACACACCTCTATGCTGTATCCAAATTTGAAACAAAATGGGAAACACCAAAAAGGAATAACACTACTGGATAATGAAATTTTGCATTTATTACAAATAAACAAAGCAACAAATGAGCTAATAGAGCTCAATCTCTGTGTACTGCTTATTTGAAATCAGCTTTCATTTGTTGGGGATAAGTCTATTCAGCAAAGGTACTTACTAAAACTCCCCTGAATTAAACTCACAGAAGACTGCAGGCCTGCCTGAACAGTCATTTGCTGCCCCATTAATACTATTTGATGACATGGAGCCAAAGAGAAAATATCCTCTCTGCAAAAGGCAGAGACCAAAGAAGGGAGTCATTCGGTATGCAGCCTAAGTTATCTATTTGGGGACTTTGAAAAGCTACACCTGCTGTTGGAAAAGTAAACTAACAGACAGAGGTAAGTATTAGGCTATAGGATGATTCCTACTCAAAAAAAGAAAGGACACTGGTATGAAAATAAGGAGACCTGAATTCTTCCCTCGGTTTTGCAACATTCTGATTTTGGGTCAAATTCACTATCATTATCTCTGGTCATAGTAGCTGCAAAATGCTCTTGGTTTGGCTTATTGTATTATTTATGCAGAAGAGTAAGCCATCTGCTTTATCTGGTATTTTGCCTCAAATATATTGAATATTATAATGAAAGACACTACTGTCCCTCCATTTGTTCATAAGTAAAATTGGAGTTTTAAAATCCACTATCAGGTCTCCATCAGATAGCTGAAATACTCTGCTATCTACCAACATTGACAGTAGCTGGTATGGGATATAAGGAATAAAGAAGTCAAAGGGAGGATATCTTCTGTTGCTGTCTAGATATCTGGTCATACACAATCCATAAACTAAACTTATTACCTTTTAGATTGGGGTATACTACCCCAACCCTTAGCCTATGTCTGCAAGTGTGTTGACTTCATTCTGATCAAGAGTAGAACACATTACCTGGGCCCCTGTAAATCCACAAATGGAAGCCTACCGACCAGAGACATTAGTGAATGGTGCTAACAGAACCATTCATATCCTGATCCTCACCTGGAAATAGTGAGAGAAAGACCCTCATTCCTTTTACCTGGACATGCATCTAGATAATATTTCCTCAAGCCATAGTCAGCCTTCTTGTAAGAACAAAGGGGAGCCCCTTGTTAAAAATGAGAGTGATACAGAGAAATTATATTCTGATGACATCAATTTGGTGTCTCCAGCTATCCCTAAACCAGGTCTTTAATTTTTACATGTATTATTACATGTAATTACTCTTTAATTTTTTTACATGTAACAATAAATGTCCTTGTTTCTTACACAGTTGGTATCATGTTTTCTGTTCCCTGAGCCAAGACCAGTGACACATTAAAGAACAAAATATCTAGAAGATAAATAAATTTCTGAATTTTTTTCACTTTTGCAAAGATCCTTTCTCATAGTCCATTTGTGTTAGAAACTAGTCTTTCCCCTGATTATGAAGGTAGTATGCTCATTGAAACATCTAACCCCAGGTATTTATATACACATACATACATACACACACACAAACACACATATATACTTGCATACATATATACATATATATACACACATACATACACAAACACACACACTATTAACTTTTATAAAAAAATTTTATATACATTGTATGGTTACAGAAAGTTATATTTCTTCAAAAGCCAAGATTCAAAGGTATACACTTTATTATTCAACCAATAATCAGGGCAATAGAACCTTTTTTTTTCCAAGGAGATCAGAAGACCGAAAACCTGGGCAGAGTTGCAGAGCAAGTATCCTTGCTTCAATCATCTCTGACATTCTCTTACTATTTTGTGCTTTTTCTCCTCAGTCCTCCTTTTCCATGATCCCCTTCCCTCACAAATACTTCCACTGGGTCCCCCAGATACTTTTCGGCACGATAAACATATTCATCTATGTTCTCATCCTTATCGTCAAATGCTTTGTGCATCTCTTTCCCCTAGCTGACTCTGGGACTTCCCTCATAGACACTGCTGTTATTAGAATAGTGGAGAGTGGAGCATGCCCCTGGCTCTGCAGGGCTGGAAGAAGAAATGGGATCTTCTTCATTTTCTGAGGAAACTTTCGGCCTGTTATTTCTTTGTCCTGCTGGAAAGGCAATGTTATGGTTTATGGCAGCTGGACCACCTACCGTATCTCATCTCTGTTGCCTAGACTGGTCAAGCCCACAGAGTAATTCAGACCTTTTGTCCTCTACCATATAGCCCTCCTTGCCAACATTCTTGTCATTGTCCAAGGGGGTTTCCATGTCCATTTGATTTATTCACCCAAACTTTTGATCTTACATTTCTTTAGCCCAGAATGAAGAAATGTGAGGCCAAAATGTCAGCTGTGGTATGCTAAAGTGTATTTATACATTTGTGGTACACGTTTGTGCTACTCTACTGTAGGATTCCTTCCTGTTCTATGAGGTCATAACACAATGAGATTGTAAGACACTCAATACTTCTACCATTAATGTTGTTGAATAAATTTTCCTGCTGCAGGAAATATTCTTCCCCACCTCGCCCCAACAGAATATACCTGATCTGAAAATTACAAAGGATGCTATAATAATTGAGTGTTGCAAACAGAGAAGATATTCTGAGTGTCAAGCATGGCACTGTGGTGCAGGGAGCCCAGGATGGACGTGCAGCATGGAGATCTGAGTTCACTTCCTCCTGTTACTTATGTGACTTACATTCCCTGAGCATCATCTTTGCCACCTTTAATGTGAGTTTTTATACCTAACATACAGGATCCCTGTATTAGTAGAGAACATGTTTTGGAAAATGTCTTTTATAGAGATGAGTCTGTAATTTCACTTAGTAAATCACATATGAACTAATTTACTGCATACCTAATACTCAATCCATTTCTTCCTTCCTATGATATCAGTCAAAAAATATTTTCCTTTTTGCTTAATCTTGCTCAAAATCTGTCACTTAATAATAAAGATCTTGACTGATACAGAAGGATAAAGTAATTATTATGTTTAAGGTCTGGGAATATAAAACATAAAAAAGTTCTCTGCCACTAGGGTGTGCTCAGGGCCAATACTTGTTGTCACCTCTAGATGCCAGCCTTACTCTTCTATTAGTTTTATTTGATTACTGTATATACTCGAGTATAAGCTGAGTTTTTTCAGTACAAGATTTGTGCAGAAAAACCCGGACTCGGCTTATACTTGGGTCATACAGGTTATTTGATTTGGTGTGCGCGCACCTAATCAAATGCACGTAGTCTCCAGTCGTCTTCTGCCGTCTGTTTGGACATACAGATGATGAGAAGGAGGAATCCAGTTTTGAAGGATTTTAACCTTTGTGATTTAGCTTGATTACCTGTTAAGCTATGGTTTTCTGCACTTTATTTAAAGTTTTACAGTTGTTGTTGCTAGTTTACAGTTTTTCTTTAGCAATAAATATTAAAAAGCATTTAACCTACTGATTCCTCAATTATTGTAATTGTTTTGGGTATATATTATTTTTTAAATTTACCAGTGGCTGCTGCATTTTCCACCTTGGCTTATACTCGAGTCACTAAGTTTTCCCAGTTTTTAGGGTAAAATTAAGGGGGTCAGCTTATACTTGGGTCGGCTTATACTCGAGTATATACGGTATTAATCAGTCTAGAAAAAGGTCCTTGCCATTTCCATTGACTCACAATACAACTGCTAAATTTAGTGCAAGACATTTTATTGATTAACCTAGTGAAGTAGGTACTAGGAATCAGCCTTGTAGGGGGGAAAACTCTGATTTAGAAAAAATTGTATTAGCAATTCATATTCATTTCAAACCTCAGAGTGTCAAGAGAAATGAAAAATTGAGGTCCTAAACTTCTGATTAAAATTGATTTGGGGTTGGCCTTACCCAAAACCAAGGAAATGTAATACAAGTCCCCATTGTCTGTCTTTCATGGTTATTCTCCAATGAATTCATGAACCCTTAATAGTTCCACATAACGCTCCTGTGAGTCACAGGGAACTGATGGGGCTTCTGCCGTCTTAATGAGGGTGAACACAGGTAATGGGATGTGGAACGATCTCTGGGCCACAGGAGTCCACACTAGAGTTCAGGACACAGCGGAGGAAGAGGGAAGCTGCAGCTTCTGTGCAAAGAGGTTTCTCATAAATAAGCACATGGCGGCTCCTTGCTCTCTGTCAAAGTCAAAGTCAGCCTTTTTAATTTACCGCAGGAGGGAGTTAGACTCTGCACTCCACCTCTCCAGGTTTTCAAGATAAGCATTTTCAATGCTATGTAGTGCCTGGATTTGCAAATCTTGAATATTTACAAAGCACAAAAGAAGAGAAGACCCTGGTTACACATAAACATACCAGGATCCTTCTCTCCTCATGACTGGCTGCATCTGAACCGTTCATTTCCCTGTTGGGAGCATATTTTCAAGATATGGTACAGGTAACACACGGTGGGTGCTCAACCACCTTCACAAATATTCTTTTTCAATATTTTAAAACAGTTCTCCCAGTCTTGAATGAAGTGAATGTTTTGTTGGCTGGTAATAACATTTCTGGGTGCGAAAGCTCCTTATTCCAAGACCAAGAAGACAAAGAGAAAATATAATCAGCGTAAATTCTGAAGGCTGAAAGGAGGAGACGCACTTAATAAGCTGGCAGATAGACCGTGAAATCCCATCCAAAGAGCTGGGACAACATGGCTCTGCATTGGCCTCATTCAAATTCAGGAGAGAATAAATCGGCAGCCTTGGAAGGGCCTCGGAGCAAGTCTGGACAAGACAAGCCCAGAAGGCCTGAATGCCTGAATTCAGCTTTGTGTGACAGTGCTGCTGAAATCTGGTTTACTTACTTTTGAACCATTTGGAGCGGGAAAAAAGAAAGAAAAATATAGTATAAGCAGGTATTTCCTTTCCCATGTTTTTTAAATAAGCACAGTGGGCAAGTGGGTGTAGCGCTCCCCTCGGTCCACACAAGCCATCATTGTACTGCAACTGGAGGACGGCCAGGGGACAGACCTGCAGCAGATTGTCTCAGCGTACGGCACTGCCTGGGCATTCAGGGTGTGGACCTTGAGAGCTTCCCCTTTATGTGAATGTTACCAGGGAAAAGGAACCACCTAGCCCTGGCTTAGAAGGATGAAGTTAAAATCCCGGGATATTGGCAGAAGAATCCAATTGTCCTCCTGTTATGGACTGAAGCATGTCTCCCCTAAAATTCATATATTGAAGCCCCAACCCCCACTACTTAAGAATGTGGCTGTATTTGGAGAGAGTGCCTACATTTAAGGAGGTAGTTAAGTTAAAATGAGGCTATTAGTGTAGGCCCTAGTACAATCTGACTGGTGTTCCCAGAAGGAAAAGCAATTCAGACACACACGGGGAAACCAGGATTGTGGGGACACAGAGGAAAGGCCATCTGAGGACACAGTGGGAGGGCCATCTGGACGCCAAGGAAAGAGCCCTCAGGAAAAAAACAAACCAGCCAACACCTAGATCCTGAACTTCCCACCTCCAGAACTGGGAAAAAATAGATAGCTGCTGTTGGAGCCTGCGCCCCACCCCCCACCCCCTGCCTCCCTCTGGTGCTTCGCAAAGACGGCCCTGGAGAACCCGCAGCCCAGCTCCTGGTCCAGCCTGCTGTCAGCCCTCATCTAGAACTGCGCCCACTTCCTGCCTGCTGGCATGCAATAGGAGCTCAATAATACTTGCTATGTGAACGAATAGACCCTCCTCTCCCTCACAGTTCCTTATTTTCTAAAATAGGCCTTGTTAGAGCACTTCCAGCACAGGGCTGTCCTTCCCACTTCTGGAGTCCCAGCAAATGCACTGGGCTCGGAGCAGACAGGGCTTGGGCCAGGCTGTGGTCTGGAGGGTGGTGGCGAGAAAGGCCAAGTTTCCTCAACCATGCTTCAAGTATGTTAAGGGGTAGAACTTGGCAGATTTTTGTCTTAACAACTCTTGCACTATGGCCTAGATATTTCACTTCTCCTTGTTTAAAAATGTCCTTAGCTTCTTTCAGTTACCCTTAGTTATTCCTGCTCCCTCAGAAGCAATCTTCCATGGTAAAAGCCCCCAAGAAAAGTGCGCAGAGCTAAGTTTTGTGCCCTCCATATTTCATGACTATGGAGCCAGCCTGCTGCACGCTCCATTAATCTCTCCAACCAGCCTCAGATTTCTGCACTGAAAGTGTTTTCAATTTTAACCTGTCTGCATTCCATGAGGCTTTGTTTATGAAACTGACACTGTGCTGGAGGGCCCCATGGCCCTGTGGTATCCCTTGTGTCATTTCCACTTCATCACTGCATTTATTATTAATTTGAGGTTCCTCACTGTTGATTAAATATGCATTTGCCCAGATCCGACCTCCTCTCAGGTCAGTGGAGAACTTGCCTGGTGACTCCCATGCTTCCTGCAACCTGTACCCACATGTGAACAGAGGGTGGGGCAGAAGGGACTGGTGGGACGACGGAGCAGCTGGCCACACATCCATCTGCCCTTTTCTTTATTTTCTCGCCTTGATTATTTTTTCTGTGCAGTGTACTGTAGCACATCAAAATTGATGAGTATGCCATTGAAAAGGCAGGCAGAGAAGGAGGATGTTTTAAATTTTTAATTTTCAAATGCTGTGCACCACTAGAAACAGCAAACAGAGCAGATTCAGCAGTTAGGAGGGTGGGGATGCACCTTACAAAGGATGCACAAGCTCGCAGCAGCCGCCATAACAAGGAGAGTTAGGACAGACGCCAAAGAGGGGAGAGGAATCCAGGCACTTTTCCCAACCAACTGTCAGCCCTGAGCAATTAGTGCCAGCCTGGGAAGCTGCTGATGAGGGAGCAGAGAAAAGGGGCGATGAAAGAGCAAAAGAGGAAGAAATTTAGAAGTGCAGCTGCAGCGTCAGCCTCCCAGCTTCTCACTCTTCCATAAAGGATGCGCTACCCAGGAGAGGGACACATAGGTGGTGGTCAGCTCCAGCACACAGGACTAACTTGCCCCAGGCCCTTTTGCCCCCGCAACTAGAATTTCCTGCAGCGGCCTAAAGTCAAAGAATTTTTCTTCTAGTCTTTTTTTCAAATGAATTTTAATAGAATCTTAAGACCAAAAGATATTAGAGCTGCAAGTAAGTTTGAGAATTTTCTTGTAGAGTCTAAATCATGCACTTTATAGTATACATCAGTGTACAGGGATGTAAGGGGGGTGGGGGGTGATTACCCTCTACATGCCAGCCACAACTTGCCATTTTTGCTTGTTTTCTAGTAAAACGTGTTAGTGAAGTATAAACACTCAGGTAAAATGCACAAATCACCAGTGCACAACTCACTGAGTGTTTCACAGAGTGAACACATCAGACCCATGTGATCAGAACCCAGGTGAAGAAATAAACATTCCCAGCACCCCAGAACCTCTCCCTGTGCCTCTTTTTTCTTCCTGACAAAGGTAACCCCTCTCCTGACTTCTAATAGGATAGATCAGTTTCACTTGTTTTTGAAACGTGACACCATACAGTCATACATCCATGAAACCATGCAGTAAGATCTGTTCTATTACATATTCAGCTTCTTTTAGTCAATATTACATGTATGTTTGTAAGATTCATCTATGTTTTTTGTATGTAGGAATAGCTTGCTCACCTTTGTTGTCCTATAATATTCTATTGTTTGTTTATTCTATATTTTATTTATTGTCTATCTGTCATACTGTAGATGGACGTTTGGAAAGTTTCCAGTTTGGGGCTGCTCTGAACCATCTAGGGCAAGTTCTCTGTTGTTTTTGCATGTACTATGCATTCCTGGTGAGTCTGTAACTTGAAGAGGAGTTTCTGGGTCATAAAATATGCCCACGTTCAGCTTTAACAGATAAATTTAAACAGTTTTACACAGCGATTGTATAAATTTACATTTCTATCACCAAATTGTCTGTCTTTTTCCCTTCAGCCATTCTGGGGGATGAGTTATGGTAACAGTTTGCTTTTGAGATCTACAGAAATGAACACTTTTTTTTTCTCTTAGTGGAATCCTTCAGTGAGCTGGTTGGCATATGCTCCTCTTATTTCTGAGGCCTGTACCAGCAGAGCAATCTAAGGACTCTATCAACCTGGAAATATTTAATGCCTAGAGTGGAATGATATGAAAAAGAACGTAGCAAGTGCTCTAACCTCAAAGAGCTCACACTTGACTTAGAAAGACAAGAACTCTACATATGACACTAGCAGGCCACAGTGAAGTGCTGAAGTGTTGGGAAGAATATGAAACATTTGTTTAATGTTTGTTCAATGTTGGTACTAATGGTTAAACACATACAGTGGACATAGTCCACTAAGCTAAGGGCGAGATGGCAGAACAGAGGTGCTGGGGGAAAAGCTTCAGGAAGGAAATGGGTCTTTGCTGAGTCTTTACTGGTAAGATGTTTTCAGGTAGAAAAACTGGAAGGAGATTTTATGACATTTTTATGTCATGCATATTTATATGTATGTAACACGGGGCAAATATTATAATATTGGCAATGATATAAATTGCTGGCTCTGTCACTTGGGTTCAGAAACACAAAGACCAGATCATGGAATGTTTCATAGAGTTAGTGCCACTCCTTCAAGTCAAATTGCCCTCTTATCTCATGCATTACCTGTTACTTCAGTCATTTAGACCAAAAAAGTGACACGTGCTTTGAAATTAGAAGTTTAAAATATGATTTATATGCTGCTGATTGTTAAGAGTGGAGAAATGGATTCAACAAAGTCTACCTTCCTTCTCTGATTATAAAATACTGAAGCAAATCTCTCATTTCTTATGGGCATTTACAAAGAAGGAATATGACCATAGTTGTATATCACCAGAAAGGCCTTTATGATCTATTAAACTTAGTGAGTACATTAAAAAAAACAAACTCTTAAGTCAGAAATTTTACAGAGAGAGCTTTTCACTTCTAAATGTTAACTTTCACTTTTTATCTTTAGAAAACAAAACTTCAGGCAACATCTGCCAAGAAACTACATTTCTTAGCCCAGACCTTGACTTGGCCAGTCCAGGTAATTGAGTTCTGGCTAACATAATGCAGATGGAAGTGTGGTTTTGAAGCTGACCTGGAAAACTGCAGGCAAGGCCATTCTTCCTTCCTGCTGCCTGGAGTGCGGCTGGAACTCCAGTGTCCCTCTTGGACTGTGTGGCAATCTCTTGGATGAAAAAAGAAAAATAAAGCAAGAAAATGGAGCAGAAAAATTGAAGGTATCTTAGTCCAGGAAGACTCCTTGGAGCTGCCTTGGACAGTTGATCTTCTGTTTTCTTTATATAATAAGCCTTTGTGAGTTTCAGTTGTGCCGAGTGAATCTCGGCTCTTAGCAGTTAAACACATGTCCCCACTGCTGCAAATGGAAAATGCAAAAATATATAATTCATACTTTCCCAACCTATACAGTAAGGCCGATTGGTAGATTTTGTGATGTGTCCCTCTCCTCAGAGCTCCTAGTGGAGAGGGTTTTGTGGTTAGCTTCCTGTACTCTTGTGAATGTCACCATCAGGCCACACCTGTTTGTCCCCTTTGGCCTTAGTTCTGGGTTGATCTCAACACTGCGGGAAAAATAAGAAGCGTCTATCTTCACTTGAGAATTTCAGATTCAGTTATGACCTGTTTGTCAGAGACTTTCAGGGCACAAAAGGGCTTGAGGCACCTTGAGGAGAGTCGTGGCTGACCCCACCCCACTCCCAGAAGTGTGAAAAAGCCATTTCTTTAGAAAGCCCATGCGGCAGGTTGTGTTTTCCAAAGGTGGCTGTGAGAATATCTTTGGTCCCACATGACCTCCCAGGAGTTTTCTACTTCCCACATCAAGAGGGGAGTGAGTCTATGTCTCCTCCTTTTGAACATGGGCAGGTCCTTATGACTGTCTCAATTAATAGAGGACAATAGAAGAGTTAGTGCAAGACTTTTAGACTGGGTCATAAAAGGCATATGAGTTCTGCTTGGCTCTGTCCAGGGACATGTGTGTTTCTAGCTCTGAGCTGCCATGTACAAAGTCTGCCACCATAAAGCCACCATGCTGGAAACACCACACAGAAGTAAAAGCAGACACCCATGGAACCCAGATTCTAAGTCTTGCCAGCACAGAGGCCAAACATAAAAGTGACAAAGTTTTCAAGACGACCCAACCCCAGCTGCTGCCTGACATGGAAGACCCAGAGCCTTAAGAACCACCTAGCTGAGCCCAGTCAAACCTCATATCTGTGAAAGGTAATAATAAAATGATTGTTGCATAAAAATACAACTTAAAATGCTCACTGATTTTTAAGATGATTTGTTTATGGCAATGGAAAACCAGGTTGGCCCAATAGTCTGAACCCCAGTTTCTAAGATGTCCTTCATTCTGCCTACATCCCATAATTAGATACCTTCAAAAGTGTCTCTGGTCCTTCTCACTTTACCTGAACTCGGTGACAGAGATTCACTGCCCTGAGATAGCCTGAACAGTTTTTAATCTGCTCTAAAAGTGGAAATTCTGTCTCCTCCCGGCTTACAACCCTTGGTCTTAGCTCAGAGCTGTGGACCCGCTCAGAGCAAGCCAGGTTCTTCCTCTGCTGCAACCTCTAAACTACTTAAAGAATCTTTCTTGCTTTTTGTGAGTTTTTGCTCTCAGAATGCAAAGTATTGATTTTCAAAAATATGTGTCATCAATGCCTTCCTAAACCCCCTGAAGAACTAGGAGTGAGAGGCTATGAAGCCAAAACTTTCCTGCACAGGCATCTTTAGTGGGCTCTGGTGTAATATAAGGTGAAAAGGAAGTTTACTCATTGCTCCCTGAATATGACATTTAAATGCCTTATTTGTTTCTATTCATCCTCAGGGCTCCTTTGTGATTTTTTTTAAACATCTAGGCTCAAACTCCTTTATGTATGCATATATAAATTTATAATCCAGGATCTAATAGTCAATGAGCAGGAGTGTCGTTATCCATACGTATCCATCCAACTCCGTGATTTTAAAAGATCAAATAGTCTGTTTAAAAGCCCCCCTTACTATCAGGACAGAACCAAAGCTTTGCTCCTGGGATTTATGCTATGTGAGAGTTGGAAGGAGCCTTGAAGAGATCATTACAGATAAAGGCACCAAGGCCCAAAGAGGTGTTTATTAATTAATTTTTTTGAACTTTAAACAAATTTTTATTACACAAAGGTTGTCACGTAACTGGGTATTTCTCTACTTTGTACACAAGTATTCTTACTCTCCACAAAAAGGCTGCTTCTTAACTTTTCATCTGGGGATGGCAAGCCCTAGAATTTTGATTTTAACAGAATAGTAGTAAAAATGCCTCCGTGATTTAAGTTGAAAGCAGTACCCTGGTACATGGCTCTTGCAGCCAATATCGGAACTGTACAAATGTCTTTTTATTCAAAAATGCAAAATGAAAAGGTGTTCATTTAATTGTTAATTGTTAAACCTACACAATTAGTAGCATGAAACAGGGATTTGAGTTCAGGGGTGTGCTGGAGCCAGCTTGTATCAGCTTGAGAAAGCCAATGTTCAAATTCTCAGGAGTTTTTTAAGCCAGCTGACTATGTCAGGAATATTTTTACACCATGGGAATTGGCATACTCTACATGTCAAGGTTTTCTTACCCCTGGAAAGCTGGCTGCTAATCATTTACCAAAACATCATCGGCCTTGAGTTTGTCCTCCTATGTCTTGAGAGAGTGATTGGTGGTCCCTTTGGGTCTCTTTTCACTCTGCTCTCACCAGCCAGTCTTGCTTGTTTTCACTCAAGAGGATAAAGTTTCCACAACATAGACCTTTCATAACTTTTTCTCTGGAACCTCTAAGACTCGCCCATCCAATCGCCTGCTTGATGTCTCTACCCAAGTGTCTTACAGTTAACTTCATATCCAAAATGAAAGTTCTTGACTTCCGTCTGCCTCCTCTGTCCTGCTTTTGACTCAACATTATCTACTACTCTATTGCTCTAGGTATTTCCCCTGGAAACCTGGAAGGCACTCTTGATTATTCCTCTTTTTCTCATTTTGGGGATTGACTTGTGCCCCCACCTTAGGAAATAAGGTCTTTACAGATGCGATTATGTTGTGGCACGGGAGGGAGCCACAACATGGCAGACTGAGAATTCCCCAAGTGAAGACCTTCCTGCCTGCCAGGGGACTGGGAGACAGAGGAACAGTGCGAGAAATTCACACGCAGAGTTTCTGCTGAGACTCAGAGAGATGGACACTGTATTGGCCTGTAGTGAGGCAGATAGGTGCTACTTTGAATAGAAATCTAAAGAGCCTTTTATTAGGATTTTGGGGGTGTGCATATACAAAGTAAAAAAGTGAGAAGTTAACAGTCTTGTGACTCAAACACGTGGTCTTTTGATTAAGGAAGAAGACTATCAGGGTGAAGGATAGTAAAGTACTAATTCAGAGATCAAACAAGACCATTGTAGGGGATTAATGAGAAACAATTACAGCCCTCAGGCTAGGTAGCCACAGCTCAAGGGTAATTGTCAACTGCCTTCTAAGTCTACTGATACCTGTCTCTCTGTCTCTGCTAAACTGCTATCTAGACATTTCACAGACTAGTTTCTTATCTAATCCACTGAACATTCTGACCACCCTTGCCACCCACAATAGGTGTGCAGAGTGAGGTGGTTGTGGGGAGCTGAGGCCTGGGGCTGTTCCTGTGCAAGTCCTCGGGAATGTCAGCCTGTACTATGCTTCCACCTACACAATTAAGATGTAAGTTAAAGTCATACTGGAGTAGGATGACCCCCTAATCCAACATAATTTCAAGAGATCCATGAGGAGAGCACCATGTAGCAGAGGAGACTGGAGTGATGCCCCACAAGCCAAGGTTTGCCAACAACACCAGAAGCCATAAAAGAAAGACAGTCTCCCCTGACACTTTCAAAGAGAGCTTGGCCCTGCTAACACCTTAATTTCAGACTTCCAGCCTCCCAAACTGTGAGAGAATAAATACCTATTGTTTCAAACCATCCAGTTTGTGGTAGTTAGGTACAGCAGCCCAAGGCAATGAACACACCTTCAAACTCCCATCTCCCCATGTTCAATTTACCAGCAAGGCCTGTCAATCATGTCTCTACGTAGAATGACAAATTACCTACTTGTCTGATACCACATGAATTCAAGCCACCTTCATCTTTAGCTTGGTCACTTTCACCATTTCCTAACTGACCTACTCATGACCCTCCAAACCATTCAGAAAGATCCATGCAAGGTATCAGATCATGTCATTCCTCTGCGTAAAAGTCTAATTTCTGTTGCTCTCAGCATGGCATTCAAATGTCTTAATATGGTTTATAAGATGCTGCCTGATCTTTGAAACCTCACCTCAGTAAACCTTCTCCCTCACCCTCTGTGTTCCAGCTACACATATAGGCTGCTTCTTTTGTTTGTTTGTTTGTTTTCCAGTTCCTTAAATTTGCTAAATTCTTCTCCAGCTCAGGGCCTTTGCAAGAAGCATTTCCTCTGCCTGGAGAACTCTCTATTGCCTCCCTCCTACTTACTACTTTTCTTACTACCAGTTTCTTCCTTCCTTTAGGTCTATAAAGTCTCTCCTGTAATAGTATCTCCTTCCCACAAGCTGCCTACAGTGTAAATTTTCTATTCCCATATTGAGATACGGAGTCCAAATTCCCTTGAATCTAAGCTGGCCTCATAACTCACTTGTCAAAAACAGAAATTGGTAAAAGTTTTGTTGTTGTTTCTGGGCAAGATCTAAAATGTCATGAAGCTTTCATCTAATTTTCTTGGGGTACTTGGTCTTGGGGAATCTGGCTCTATGTAATAAATTCAACTGCCCTGAGACCACCACGATGAAAATGCCATGTGCAGATGCTCCAGTTAACAGTCCCATCTGAGCATAGTGTTTTAGTTACCCCTACAACCACGTACCACAGTGAAGCTGTTTGGATTTTTTAGACTAGCTTATTCACCAGCTGAGTTCCACTGAGTGACTTCACTTGCTCCTCAAGAAGTAGAAGAATCACTCAGCTACACACATCCTTACTGAATTTCTGATCCGTAGGGTCCATGAGACATAATCAAACAGTTGTTATTAAACCATTAAGTTCTGGGGTAGTTCACTATACAGCAATAGTGATGGTGATACTCTGTAGTAGTTACCCACAGCTCCCTAACTTTTACTTATTGGTGTGACAGGTCCTTGAGATGAGAAGCTTTGTGACAACAACCATGACACCTGTTGCACTCACTATTGTATCTCTAATAGCCAACCTAGGATTTGCTATGTTGTCGATGCTCAATAAAGATAAGAGTGTCCCTCTAAAAGCTAATCTAGGATTTTCTATGTCGTAGGTAGTCAACAAAGATAAGAATGTCCCTCTAATAGCCAACCTAGGATTTTCTATGTTGTAGGTGCTCAATAAATATAAGAGTATCCTGAAGTCTTAGGCTAGTTTTAGGTTATTTAAAGCTTAACACTCTAGGAAGACTACTGGGACACTCTATGTGGACCGAGGAAGAAGGAGACTTCCAGTCTCAGCCACTTGTAATGGAATCTGACATTTGCAATTTCAGTCACGAGGAAATAACTTAGAACTAATTTCTTTCAAGCTTCTAAACTGACCAGTCTTATTCAGAATCTTCTACTGATATGACAAAATGTATTATAAGTGATATTAATATCTTTCAAAAGCTGAAGTAATTTGTTAACATTAAATGTCAGGAAGTACCTTCCTATTAAAGCTGAAAAAAGACTATGATTAAAGAAAGGCTATCCAATATCAATAAGAGACAAACACTATTTCTTATTTTTTACCACGAGTTTTAATAAACTCATTAACCCATGAGATGACGTTTGTGCCAGTGAATATTAGAGAAATTTACAATAGTTAAACTGACCCACATTCACCTTAAGCAAAATAGAATAGGAAATATCAGTCTCATTTACATAATTGTTTTGGATTCCCTGGACAGAAATAATTTTCAGGCTTGTCTTGTCTGAACATAATCTGCAATTCAAACTAGAAGCTTCGGAATTTTTCCTTTCAACTTCTTTGTAATGTGAAACCAACCTTGTCTCTTGAGGTTAAATCTTGCCTGAAATGTTTTATACATATCCTGGTCTTTTGTTGCAATATGATTCTGACCAAGCTAAAATTAGAGCATGAACAGGAGGATATCTCCTTACTTCTTCAGAAACTTTCTCTGAAAGTTTGTGAAAATGTTGCCAACCACTGAGTCTCCTCGTAGCTTGGCCTTAACATATTTTCTTATCTCATCATCTTATATAGGTGCTCAATAAATGTGGGATTAAATTCTTCAATAAAGGCCCCCCCAGAAGATGAGTATATGAGCATAGATGAGCATAGATGATTTCTTCTCTAAAGCTATGCACCTCTTATGGACTCAAAAACAGTTTATAGTTGTGAAGTAGCTTGGGTAAAACTCATTGAATTTTTTCTGACAGGTGGTTTTGATTAGCATATAAAATCAGGATGGGCTAGGCTATGCTCCATTAACAAATGTCCCCCAAACCTCAATTAATTATTTATTTTTTATATTACATGACTGATTTGAATTGTGTCTGTGTTGGGTGGGGGAGTGTGTCCTCTAATCACTGTCACTTAGGGACCTAAGCTTGATGTAGGTACCTTCTTGCAATATTTTTCCAAAAATCACAAAGACAGGGAAAAGGGCACCTGACAAATTGTGCACTGGCTCCCGATGCATCTTCTGGAAGATACATAGCTCATGTTTTCACCCTTCATTACCCAAAGCAGTTACATAGCCATAACAATTTTCAAAGGATGTAGAGTAGTATAACCCCCCTATCACTCTCCACCCCTCTTCTACTGTCGAAGGAGCAATAATTACAATATTTGTGCATGGCTGTAATGACTACAGGCAGTCCCCAAGTTATAAACATCCCACTTACACACAACTCACACTCACAAATAGAACAGAGGCTGTTATAGCAAGTCCTGGAGTTACAAACATCCAACTGACATATGACTCACACTTACAAATGGGGGCTATTACAGGTAACAGGTAAATGGAGCTAGTCCAACTTATATGCAAATTCAATCTAAGGACAAACCTATAGAATCTACCTAATCAGTGACCCGGGGACTGGCTTGTGCCATAAAGTAGAAAGTGACTCAGAGCTTTATAAACAATCAAGTGATCACTTGTTAAAGGGGAACAAAAATTCCAGACTATTGCACTCTGGCTTCAGATTTATTTCCAAATGTCCTGTAGAAGGCAGTTAAAGGAAAATTTCAAATAAATAGTGCATCCTCTTAAATAAACAGTTGATTTGTGTTTGATAAGAAGATAGTATTCTGTATATGATGGTATCTGTGGGGCTCTGGTGCTAACTGTTGTGTGATACTGGGATCTACCACCCATTCTTAAAGAGGTCATACTCAGCTAGGGCCACCCACAACGTGACAAGGATGAATAGCATCACATGGGAACTTCCTGTAAATGCAGCTTCTCAGGTCCTATCCCAGCCTCACTGAATCAAAATTCGTTTTTAATAAAATCCCCAGGTGGGCTTGGCACCCGTAGCACAGCCACATACAATGGTGGGTTCAAACTCAACCTGGGCCAGGTGAACAATGACAAGTGCAACATAAAAACAGCAGGGCATTGTGGCAGGTGCCTGTGTTCCCAGCTACTTGGGAGGCTGAGGCAAAAGAATCACTTGAGCCCAAGAGTTAGAGGTTGATGTGAGCCATGATGCCATGGCACTCTACCGAGGGTAACATAGTAAGACTCTGTCTCAAAAAATAAAGTAAAATAAAATCCCTAGGTGACCCACAGAGACAATAGCACTGGAAAAAGTACTGGATTAGGGTATCTATGGAATGCCTCTGAAATCAATGATGACAAATCATGTTTGAAATGACACAATTGTGGCCCAGCATCTTTTTTAAAGTTTTCTTTTTAAAATTGGGATTTTCAAATTGTCATAGGACTTAAGACTCAAGAACATTTACTGGGGTAAATCATAGAAAAGCAAAATCTGCTGTATTTAAGAACTTTATCTGCAGCGTTAAACACGACTGTCCCAACTATTTGTTACACGTGTTATTTTCTGGTAAACTAGAAATGTGATGTGTATTATTTGATATTTGATGTGTACTATTTGATATTTTTCTTATATTTGAAAGCTGAGTGTTAGCACCCTAATGTAATGTTCACATGTTGATTCCTCAAGACTAAAATGAATAACTTCAATTTTAGACTAACTTGTGAAGAAATTTGTTATGTTCAGCAACATGTTAGCATAGTAAGTTCTGTTAACCATATGAATTTTGGCATGTTTCAGAGAAGTCAATCAATAAAATATTACACCATTAAAAAAAAAAGAATTTTATCTGCATAATACCTTGCTTATTGAGGGAGGCCTCATAGGACTGACATCTTAATTTTCTGCTCTTGGAGGGAATGGTAGTTGTGGGATGTTACGTTAGCTGATTTCAGGGTAGAAGATACTGCACTAAGCATACTCTATGAGGTTCAAGATATTGAACCGTTATACAGTGCCCTGTTTTTCCTCATTTCTTTGGCTGCCAGGTCTTCAAAGGCAAACTACAGTTTCCAAACTTTATAGAATTCTCATAGCCTGTTCTTATAGCTCATCTCAGATTCTACTCCTTCAGGGGAGAGGGGATTTTGGAGTACATGAATGACACACCGTTACTAACATAAACACACCAGTACACATCAGAGGCAAAAGTCATTTCTGGGTTTTTTTTTTTTTTGTCTTCAGGCCTAAAACAAGCAAGTATTTACAAAGAATAAAATAGTAGTACTGAAGTCAAATGAGACAAAATTAACTGGCCCAAATTATTTCCTCCCTGAATGGGGGGAAGGTGATTTTTAGGAAGTTTTATTCAAGATAATCCCAACAGCCTAGGAAAATATAAACCTGATTTGGTGCTCAACAATAATGCCTAGATTTTTTAAGGCTTGTTGTTAAAATAATTTCACTCTACATAAATTTCTGAATGTAATCACTACCGGGGGAGAGAAAGAAGATACAAACTGACTGCCACACAGTTTGTGGCTCTGCCAAATATAAATAAGACAATATTTATCCACCGCAGTTTTATGATGCATTTTCCTTTAAACATGGCCCCTTCCCAGAACTACTGCAGCAAGATACTGGAAATATTTAATGAGAAACATAAAACATGAGCAGATAAGGTAAGAAAATATATGTGTATTCAGAGTCAACTAAAAATGGCCTCAGTTATCATCCTTATAATTTAGACATCTTGACACAATTTTATTCCCGTTTGTAGTCATTTTTCTGCGATCCCTAAAATAAACAGGTTTTATCATCAGTTAGATACATGAAGCTTGGATAGCTGCCTCTGTGTTTAGTTCGATTAAAAACTTGTTTCAGAGGAAAGTAAATCTTGGTGCCCAGCTGAAACGGAGCAGAACACCAAGGAAGCCCATTTTCTCTTCTATTGTTTTTAAACCACAAGTTTTGCCCTCTGGTATGTGATCCAACCCTTAAGAGGTTTATAGTTAAAGAGAAATAATGATTGGGGTATTTTCTTGTCCTTTTTAAATTTCAGATTAATATGGAGGAACAAACAAATTATATAATTCACATGTGGCAGGTAAAAATCAGAGTGCCCTCATGTCTTGCATCCAGGGAGTAGGTCATATATCTGTGCATCATCCCTATTGGGTGGGAAGCTACGAAACCTCCTCTCCTTTTTCTCTCTTCTTAAGTTTAGTTGAGATTTTCTCTCGTGTGGGTCTGTGAATGTTAACTTCCTAGTTTCAAATTAGTATTGAGTACAAGTGATGCTTATTTTTCCAATCTTGCAATACTCAGGTGAATGTTCTCCAAATCCAGGAATGATGGTTGTTTTACAGTACATGTGACCAAAGTTTAACTGCTATAACATTCTTAATATAATTATATAACCAGGCTACAAAAGGCTTCTCAGAAGAGCAGAAAAGCTCCTCTCTCCCCTTCATTCCATTCCCTTCCAGCACTGTTTTCAATTAGTGGCTTATCAAAATTATTTAGGAAACTACAGAGGACCATTAACAGGTTATTGGAAAACCTAGTGTGACTGCTCAGGGACAAGAAAATGCACTAAGAGTGTACAAACCACTGCCACTGAGTTGGCATTAGACAATTTCCTCTTCACATTGTAAGGTACAGGAGCCGTAATTTAGTTGTTAAAGGAAAGCAATGTACAGTCTGTCTTCAGGCCTTTGCATTCCCTGTGGAATTCTTTTCCCAGGTGGACCGTCTTTGCACAGTCATATCTTAAGCTCTTTTAATAGTTATGAGCTCATGGCAAGATGCAAGACAGCCAGATTATAGTTTATTTTCAGTAAAATATTTTAACCATCCTCATTATCATCAAACAGAATTAATTGCTCAGACACCCATACTAATATGCAGAGCAGCTTGTCCTTCATTATTTAGAAATTGCTTTATATTAACTTTGTATTTTCTTTTGTTAAAGAGGCACTCATAGTTCCTTAACTGAGACAGGATGTTTTACATTTCTCTAATTTTTATATCTACATAATAAAAAAATGCTTTTCTGTGATCATTGAACATGATTTTCTACACTCATGTGCATCTCCATAAAATATCACATCTGTTTTGCTGTTGCCTAATTTCTAAGACATTTCATTTATTCAAAACATATTTATTGAGTATCGATTATTTTTCTAATTACCGAGAATATTTGAATGAACAAAGTGCAGACAAAAATCCTTGAAGAAGCTTACAGCATTTTTAAGTTGTTGCGACGTTAGGTGTTCTTTTAAAATAAAAATTCCCAATTGATAAAATTAACCTTATTTACCTCCTAGTCCCCTCACTCATATGCTGAAGTCATAGCTAGCATTTAGAAATAACATTTATGAACCATTCGTGTCTGGTAACGTGTTACCACTTTACATTTAGCTCATTAAATCCCCACAGTAACTATGATTCTATCTTACAGATAAGGAAAGTGAAGGTTGGAGAGATTAGTCAAGGGGAGGATACAAGATAAGATTCCCTTGCCTCTTAACCACCATTTCACATGCTACTTTATGCTTTATATACGTTTAAGAATGGATAAATGAATGTCTGCACTTATTGGAAATCTCGTTCAGGTTGGCGTAAATACTCTTTGGATTACCCTGGAAAACTCCAGGCATTTTGTGAGGAGTGTATAGAGTGGGAAGAGTGGTATAGGGAATTAGTGTTTTTCTTGAGTCAGTTGAACCAGATGATCTTTTGGGTGAGTGGGTACTACTCGAACGCGGTTGCCCTACTTGGTGAGAGATGAGAGAAAAGAATAGGAAAGAGACACCAGTTCCGTCTGCTCTGGGATTGCCTGGGCCGCCTCTGCGATTCAAGTTCATCAGCACAGTGTTGGGGGAAGAGTTCCCTCTGAGTCCCAGGAATCAGAGACTTGGGCAAGGGCCCTGGCTATCCGAAAGGAGATGTTAAACCGAGGCTGCTAGAGCCTATACGAGGACGACCCCAGGGTCACCTGCCCGGGTAGCATGCACGAGGGGCAGCACTGTTAAATCGTATGGGATCTGGAAACATGGAAGGCACCGTAGTGTGGGGAAAACCCCCGTAAGGTCATGGTGGGGAAAATGACTTCCCTTCCCTATCCCTGCACAGCATGGCCCCGCACGATCCCCACCCCCTCCTCTCTTTCTCTCTCTTTTTCTTTCTTTCTTTCTTCTTCTTCTTTTTTTTTTTTTTTTTGTTGAGACAGAGTCCCACCCTTTGCCCTGAGCATCATAGCTCACTGCAACCTGAGACTCCGGCTGTGGGCATCCTGAAGCCGCTGGGATTACAGGCGCCCAGCTGGGTTTTTCATTTTTTTAATGAGTCGGGGGTCTCACTCTCGCTCAGATAAGCCTCGAACTCCTGAGCTAAAGCGATCCTCCTGCCTCAGGCTCCCACAGTGCTGGGAATACAGGCGTGAGCCACCGCGCCCTCCTCCCTTTTTTATTTCCCTGTTCCCGACACTTCTTCCCGCCCGCCAGGTATGCGCACGCGCAGAGAGACTCCCAGACGCCACTGCCAGGGGCGGGGAGGCATCGATGGACTCCGCGTTCGGCTTCTCGACTTGTCCGCGCTCGATTGAGGAGCGTGGTGGCGCTACTTCCGGTGCCGGGACCCGTTTCCGGCTGTTCTCACGGCGGGCGACTTAGGCCTCGCTGCTTCGGTTCTCTCGTTTCTTCGGCCCACTCTCCGCTGTAGGAGCCCGGAGTGCAGGAGGCGCGAAGGTGGGTGGGGACGCATTAGGCTCGGGGTTCGCAGAGGGGACGGCATGGCTGGGGGCGAGGGAGGGACGGAGCCGGGCGCGCTCTCAGCGAGGCCACGAACTCGGGCTCCTTTCTAGCGTTAGAGGTTGGCGCTGGGGAGTCGCAGGGCAGCTCCCTTGGGGCTTCAGGCCCGGGCCCTGGGCTGATGTGTGTGCGCCTGGAGAGGCGGGAAGCTTCCGCGTAGGAAGTAAGGAATGGCTAATGTCGCTTTGCTCGTGCGGGGCGTTGCAGTTCAGCGTTCGCTTGCAGGTGCCTTCCAGCGGCTCCCTTTTGGATTGGGGCGAGGGTGGGCAATTCCGGGTGCCCGTGCAATAGTCCAGCTCACCGTCAAACCTTGCATGAGATGTTGAAAGATCCTCCCCTCTGATCTCTGCCTGCAGTGTGATCTTAGTCTCTTTATTTCCCTTTTATTGTCTGCTTTGAGACCCCCTAACCCTTCTCCAAATTTCAATTTAGGGGATTGCAAGGCTTTGAGAACCGTTACTTTTCATCTCTTAACCTGCACAAATACAGCCCCTTTCTTTGTAATTCATTCAGTCCTGTTCACATACAGTGGGTGCTCCCTAAGTATTTGTGAGATAAAAGGATATGTGCGGCCCCCAAGGAAATAAAGCAAGTTAATATCTTGCAGCTAAAAAAAAAAATGTAAGTAGTGAAACAGCATAGGGGGCCGTGAAAGAAAAGTGGAAGGGATAAAGAAGGAAAGGGCCGAATTCCCAGGCCTGGTGCTAATTAGTGGTGTGACCTCAGGCAGGTCTCTTGTTATTATCAGTAATAATAGCTACTTTAAGTGCTTCCTGCTAATGCAAAAACTGTTCTAGAACCCTCATTTAGTGTCCTGTGTTTATTGGATAGGTGCTGTTACCGTTCCCGTTTTACAGATGAGAACCTGAAAGATTAAGGAATTTGCTGTCAGTCAAGCAGCCAGTAAAAAGGATTTGAGTACAGATCCAAAAGGTTTCGGCTGGTATAGAATCTGAACTCTTAACCATCCTGCCTCACTGCTCTCTGTGAGCACCAAGCTGGTGATGGTGTGTACAGATTAATAGGTATGAAAGTACTTTGTTTAAGTGCACCCAATGAAGTGGTTGCTTCATTAATGCTCTACCTAATGGATTTTTATTGGATGCACATTGGCAATTTTTTCATTTTTCTTCAAATCTTAATTTTTAAATGATTTCATTTAAAAAAGAAAAGTTATTTCATTAGGTAGATGGAAAGACAGTATCACTTAATGAAAAGTAGGTGTAAAAATAAATGTGTTAATTAAATTTTATTAAAATCTGGCCAGGTGTGGTATTCCACCAAGTTTTGAGACTGAGAAACTGTTCTCCTTTTGTCTAAAAAGGGGGATTGGCTGGTGCTGGAGAGACATTAGTGGCTAGCCAAACTGATGTTTTTCTGACGTTTAGGAGTAAAAGACTATTGATGTGATCATAACTTCTGTGTTGTACCATTATGCCACACTTCAGTATGATTTAACACATTATTTACTTTCTCTTTAGGCTGTTTGAAGAATTTAGCTCAAACATGGATATCAGACCAAATCATACAATTTATATCAACAATATGAATGACAAAATTAAAAAAGAAGGTGAGTTTGTTTACAACTAAAATCTATTTATTCACTATGGTCTTTTTTTTGTTTTTCTGTTTTGGGGAGTCTCACTCTTTCACCCTAGATGGAGTGCCATGGTGTCCTCATAGCTTATGGCAACCTCAGTCTCTTGGTCTCAATCCTCTTGCCTCAGTCTCCCAAGTAGCTGGGATTCCAGGGGCCTGCCACAATGCCTAGCTGGTAGAGACGGGGGTCGTCTCACTCTTGTTCAGCCTGATTTCTTAGCTCACTCTTGTTCAGCCTGATTTCTTAGCTCAGGGGCTGCCCTCCTCAGCCCCCCAGAATGCTAGGATTATAAGCATAATCCACCACACCCCATCTACTGTCTCAAATTTGGACTGCTTCAAAACTTCTCATCTAGTCATCTACTCTATTTTATATAAAGATTTTAAGGCTTTTTAAAAATAAAAATAGGTAAGAACTGACAATGTGTTCAATCAGTTTTTATTCATAGACATGTGTGACAGACTACGTAAATGGATGGGTGAATGGCAAGGGGGTACTCAGTGCAATGTTACTTTAGGAAGGCCTTTGTCATTGTTTCACTCACCAGTATCTTTTTTCTCCTCCAATTTGGACAGAATTGAAGAGATCCCTATATGCCCTGTTTTCTCAGTTTGGTCACGTGGTAGACATTGTGGCTTTAAAGACCATGAAGATGAGGGGGCAGGCCTTTGTTATATTTAAGGAGCTGGGTTCATCCACGAATGCTTTGAGGCAGTTACAAGGATTTCCATTTTATGGCAAACCAATGGTAAGTCAGTCCCATTATTTTCACTTTAATTGAGAAACTAATGGTACTCATTAATGGAATGTTTGATTTGTACATACCCACTAGAACCTTTATCTTTTTGTAGAAATACAGTAGTTATAGAGTTAATTCACTTTTAATTTGTGACATTTCAAATGAGTAGAGCCAAAATACATTGAACTGTGGATCATTTTTTAAAAAATGGAACTACAGGCAATATTCTTTGCTTAAAAAATTTAAAAATTAATAACAGCCCAGACAATTTAAAATACCACCTCTGCAAACTTGTAAAACAACACAAAACAAAGAGGAAATGCAGTCTGAAGTTTCAGAAAATACTATAGTAAAATACTGTATATCAGAAGGTGTGTAGTCTAAATAAAGCAATGATCGAAAGAAAAGTCACATTTGAACTCAGGTTTTATTAGTAACAGTGGAACTGAAATAGTTACATATGGAGAATTTTAAACACAGGAGTGACATAAGATTCACATTTAGCTGTTGAATAAAAATTGGATTGTGGGAAGGACAGAGGGGAAGCAGGGAAATCAGTTAGGAGGCCCTGGGGTCATTCAGAGGTGATAGAGGATTGGATAAGGGTGGCCATAGAGAGAGAAGCAAGGTGTTGGATATGTGTGAGTACACAGTACACAGTAACATGAATGCCAAACTGCTTTTCTGCTGAGATTGGAATGATTTGGGTTAAGTCAGAAGGCCACACTCAGGCTTCTGGAAGTCCACATATGGCTCCATGTCGCAGGTTCCCCACCCCTGGTAACCTGGTAGAGGATCTGGGTCTTTATCCTGGTTTTGCCATTAACAAACTCCATGTCTGTGGTCAGTTTTGTCACCTCTAAAGTGTAAGCGGACTGGATATTCTTTGGTCTAATTCAGGTGTCAGCAAAAACTGTAAAGGACCAGAAAATAAATATTTTAGGCTCTGTGGGTCACGTAGAGTTCCTGTTACCTCTTATTTTGCTTGTATGTTTAACAACCAACTTTGTACGATTACATAAAAAATTGCAGGATGTGCAAATAAGCTAAGGATAGGACTGGGGCCACAGGCTGTAGTGCAGACCGGTGATGTAATCCTCCTTCATCTTAGACATGAAGAATCAGGCACAGAAAGGTTAATTGTTCTTCCAAGTTATGTTAATACAACTAGTGGTCTCGTCAGGGATTAATAACTAATCTTCCAATACCTACTATTGTGATTTTTTTTGGTATATTGTGAGTAAGCAAGTTTCTGTAAAGGGCGAGATAGTAAATATGTTAGGCTTTGAAAGCCAGATAATCTCTGTTGTAGTTACTCACCCAAATTCACCTTTATAGCAAGAAAAGCAGCCACAGACGGCAGGTAAATGGGTGGGTGTGGCTGTGTTCCAACAAGACCTAATTTGTAAGAATGGGCAGTGTTGGCTGCAGGAGAGTTGGAGGGCCTCTGTTTTGGTAACACTGTTTAGATCAGGACTGAGCACCTTTTGTGTCTTACATAAGGCAATTTTTTTACCCTTTATCCCGCTGTCATTTTTCCATCACATCCTAGCTGACGAGACACCATTTCTGTGAAAAAGCCTATACCAGAAATTAGAATGCCGCCTGCATGTCCCGAATGGGCATTTCCTGAAACCAGTTGATAATTTCTTAGCAGCATAAAGAAATAGCATAGTTGAGATCTTGGTTAGCAGGAGCCTAAAACCTTGTTTTAGTTTAGCTCTGAAATTACTGTAACAAGAAGATGCAATTTCTTCCCTTAGAAGGTTTTAGGGCTGTTTTGCTGAGTTGAAATGACAAGTTTACATGTGCCTGTTACTCAGATATGGGAAAGGTAAAAATTGCTTGCTGTGTTTAACATAAGCCTCAGCTTGCCATCTAAACAGTGTTTAAAATCAGAGTGACTATGTATTAAAGTTATTTTAAGAGGTCCATTCTTTTTCTTTAGGAAGGTAACAGTATTTTCAAATCTCCAGCATTTTGGAAGAGGGGGAATAAAGTTTTTTCGAGCTGTCTCTATATTTACTTAGGTGGTTTTAGTTGCTCTTACCTATTTTTATTTGTTCCAAATGTACCTTTGAACTTCTGGAGCTTTTATGTTTTAACTCCAACATACCAGATCAGAAATGAACAAAATTCACAATAACTTGGAACTCTGAACAATGTTAATTTCTGTGATTCGAGGACATTTAGTTATGTAATGCCAAAAATACCTTAGTTAAGCAGAGTTGTCTTTCTAAAGGCATTTGTCATGAAACCTTTGGTATAAATGTAAATCTTGCCCTTTTCTGTCTTTAAGCTGTGGGATGACTTTTATCTCTTCTGAGAATTTGATCTAGAGCAGAATTCTCAACCTGGGTACTTTTGACATTTGGAACTGAATAATTTTTTGTTGTAGGGGTTGTCCTGTTCATTTGGGGGTGTTTAACAGTATCCCTGGTCTCTGCCCACTAGATTCCAATAGCATGACGACCAATATTGCCTCTAGTTAGTGCCAGCTGTCCCCTCACGGGCAAAGTCACCTCTGGTTGAGAATTGCTGATTTAAAACAGCTAACTAAGAGCTGTTGATGAGATCAGGTATTTTTATGGGTGACTGGGTCATAAGGACAGGCAAATTTGGTCACTCAAAGCCTGTTCAGGTTAGAGGCAAGGTTGCAGACCCAAGGGAGGTGACAGGGAGTCCTTGGGATCAATCTGAGTTCCTCTGAGCTGTCAGCCTGTCTCTTTTTGGTTAGATGATGGTGGCCAGACTAGCAGAGTTGCTTGTAGGGGTGAGTACATTTAGAGGGCTGTGGTACAGCAGCCCAGACCAGCCAGGAAAACTCTGGGCTTATGAGGTGCAGTGTTAGGCCCCCTCTCTCCGCCCTCTGTTCCCCAGTGCATTCATCTGTCATCCGTCGCTGAACAAAGTGAAGGAAAAGAAAATTTTCCTGGTTTTGACAAATTGCTTTCTTAATCCACTACTTTAAAATATCTCTTATCTTCAGACCAGATCAAATTCTTGCTGTAAGAGGCAATTTTAGGTAGTGATTTGTAGGATTATTGTGTTTTGATACAGGTGTGATCAGAAAGGCGGTAATTCTTTCAGTTCCTGGGAAGAAAGTGTTTCCTGGAATGGAAGTTGGAGTTTGCATTTAGTCACACCCTAGATAGCAGATTAGCTCAGGGCAGAATATTTGGACAGTTTATTGGTGTTAAGTCTAGCTATGTGGCCGTGGGTGACGCCCTGTCCTTGGCTGGTCTGAATGCCTCTGTGTTGCAGGGGGAGTGAGCAAGCAACCGAGTCTCACTGGCTGTGATGCCAGCCTTTTGTTTCCTTTAAAGCTTTTTAAAATTTTAAGCTGATTCCACTATTAAAGTCATGCCATGTAAAGATAAATTCAAAGGAAAGTCATTCCCAGTCTTCTGTACCATAACCATTGTAAGTAATAAATTCTATTGGACACCTTCCACTGTTGATTGACACATGGTGAGCCTTCCGTTGAAGGTCACAGGTAAGGGGAGGGCAGCTTTCCACTGCAGTTTTCTCTCCATTGTTCTCTTTTAATAAACACAATTGAATCTGGCTTTATCTAAGTTATGATTTATTTCCATTTGGCATTCAGTATAATTTGACAGATTTCCCTAGGGATGTGTTTAAAATTAGCTCGCAGTATATTTGCTTAATGAAATTTGAAATATTAATAACTAATGTAAACAGCCTTCAGCATAATGAGAAGTAACCTATTTTCAAATAATTAAAACAGCGAATCCAGTATGCGAAAACAGATTCAGATATAATATCTAAAATGCGTGGCACTTTTGCTGACAAGGAAAAGAAAAAAGAAAAGAAAAAAGCCAAAACTGTGGAACAGGCTGTAACAACTGCAAACAAAAAGCCTGGTCAGGTAAGAGACGCAGAATGTCCTAGTTTTTTTGGTGTTAAAATCTTGATAGATGCTTGTCTTACGGGTGATCTTTCAAGGCCTGTATTTGTGCACAAATGTGTATTTAAAAGTGGAATTTTAAAAGCTGGAATGGTTGAGTTCAAAAATTCCAGTATGAAGAAACAATGTAAACGTTAACATATGCAGATTTATGTTAAGCAGCTTTATTTGAATTTGCATGGCATTTCTTATTCTCTAAGATATGTTAGTATCTGTTGGCTTATTTCTCAAGTTCTACTTATAAATAATACTGTAGCTATTACTTTTAATCATGAGCACAGCACTCAAAGCTGTTTTCTTTGAACAATTCAGGAATGCAAAATCTAATGTGAAATACCACAGAAAAGTGGAACTGTCATCCACAAAGTCTGGATTCAAAGTGATAAATCAGTTTGACTAAGTCTAATGCTTATGTCTCATTGTTAAAAAAAAAACAAACTAGTCCTTGGTTTTTCTATTGTATAATTTTCCATAATTTTAACGCTTAGAGGCTAAATTTTGTGATAGTCTTTAAAGTTTAGGGCTAGACTTCTCAAAAATAAGTGACAAGTTAAATAAATACATGAAACATTTGAGTCAGAGTTAAGATGTAAATTTTTAAAATTTAAATTTAAATTTTTAATAAGAAAAAAATGTGTAGAAATGTTTTTATACATTAGTTGTAATCTGCTGCCTTTTGGGTGGAATTGGAAATTTAAACTGCTTCCGTATTTCTTTTGTTTAGGGAATACCAAATTCAGCTAATACTCAAGGAAATTCAACACCAAATCCTCAGGTAATTTTTATTTATGTATTTTTTACCTTAAAATAAAATTATAAAAATTATAATTTTAATATAAAATAACTTGTATGTCTCAAGCCCAAATAATTTTATCTATAAGACATAATACATTAAATTGTATACCACTTTAATATAGTAACTCACTCCTGAGAATATTTTGCTCTTCTTTAAGGTAGAGAAAATAAAATCTGACTATTCCTTGCTTCCCATAATGAATCAATGGCAGAATCAAAGTGCTGATTTTAAACTCTGTTAGTGCTAGGAGCCGACACCTCTGTTGTGTTTGTTGAAGTGTCTGGATGTTAGACTGAATCTAAATTCAGCATCCTCACTTAAAGTGGAAGTAGGCAGTCTGACAGGTGTTGCTTCCCTACAGTTGGTGTGTCACAGGTGTACCTGCAGGGTTGGGTGGGGGAAGGTGGCAGGTATCACCGAATGCAAGTCAGACAGGCTTGATGACTGGGGCGCAGGGAAACTGCTGAGGTCGGGGGCGGTCTTCATCCCAGCTGACTGAAGCCCTAACCATGTTATCTGATAGACTCGCACACGCTTTAGGCCACTCTGTTTTACAGTTACCCTTGAATTTCTTTCCTCAGTACAAATATATTTCAGCTTAATTTTTTTAAGCCTGAGTGTCTTAATGTTTTGGAAACTCGTACTAAATCTCTCCACTAAATACCTCAAAGAGAAAGTCTCAGTTATGTGCTAATGGTTTCGTACTTGCTTTCTCGGATACTAGAGTCTGGCAAGATTCTTAAATCCTTAGAATTCTCTGTACCACTGGCATTTTTCTCCTCTGACTTTAAGTTACTTGGCATTTCTTACAATATCTACTTTCTTTTAACTCTTCAGCATTTAAGTATAGTTCACAAATGCCACTGTGTAATTCTGTAAACCTGGAGTTGTTCATTAATTGTTCCTTATACTTGGTCTTTTCTCTTCATGAAACTAGCCTGAAGAAGGGCTCTTTTCTTATATCAAGACCCTTTCTCTAAAGTCCTTCATAGCCTCAGGGTGGGGTATCAAATAAAGAGTTTAATATCTAATAATGGTGTTTGTTGTTACTTATTTGTATGTAACTAGATATTGTGCTTACCTCATTTACCTGCCAAAAACAAAAAGGTAAATTAAAAGTCCCTCAAGTAATGGTTTTCGGTGGTAATCTTTCTAATTCCAAATTTGCTTACACACTGGGAGTAAAACACTAGTGGAGAGGGATTGAGTACCTGAGTGATGTCTGAGTGTGGTAGCCAGCTGGAGGGGTGACAATGCTGCCTTTTCTGGTTTTGTTAGGACCATTCAGTTATGTAATCCAGATTCTCCTATTATGAATGATCTCTAGATGCTTAAAATGTAAATATTATTTTACTACTGTTAGTTAAACACTTAAGAGCTTTCGTATGATTTGTTTTCTTCCTAATTTAGAAAGTCTCAACTTGAATATCTGCTCTGCTTAGTTGCTGTTTGGTTTTGTTTATTTCTCCGGCGTCACTGTTCTCAGCTGTAGCGTTCGGTGCAGTCAGGTGTCACAGGCCTATGCAGACTGCAGTGTAGGGCTCTGAAGTTTAGGCTTTCATGGAAGAGCCGAGTGGCTTATGATGCTGTTGATATTTACAAGCTAACTTTGCCTTTTTTTTTTAAATAAATAGGTCCCTGATTATCCTCCAAACTATATTTTATTCCTTAATAATTTACCAGAAGAGACTAATGAGATGATGTTATCCATGCTGTTTAATCAGTAAGTTTTTTCATAAATCTGTTTCCAAATTTATATTATATTTCCTGACAGGGCAAATAGCACTTCCATGGGTTTAGTCCATTCATTGTGTCACTCAGCAGTAATTTGTTACAGGTTCATTGGTTTGGGCTGGGATTAATCATAGATTGAAGCTAGTCTGCAGATTTAGTAAGTTAAATCTAATAAATAAATTTCCTCTAATGTTTGAATTATTCTAATCGAGATACTGACATAAAAAACTTTGCTATAATACAAAGTAGACTTAGTTCACATTATTCCTGCAGTCCTTTAACGGTATAAATAATTATATTTCAGGCTCTTCTATCCTATGCAGGATTCTTGGTTAGGCTATAACTACTTTTCCTGGACTGGTATCAGGAAGTTACTTAATAAATTTTAATATAAGCAGACATTTATGTATTTGAATGTATATATGAATTGTTTTTCTACTTTATAGGTTTCCTGGTTTCAAGGAAGTGCGTTTGGTGCCTGGGAGGCATGACATTGCTTTTGTTGAATTTGAAAATGACGGGCAGGCTGGAGCTGCCAGGGATGCGTTACAAGGATTCAAGATCACACCTTCCCATGCCATGAAGATCACCTATGCCAAGAAGTAACATTTGGGATGGTTATCTTTAAAGGACTTGGTGTTATTTATAGTATTTGTTTTGATAACATTTGGTCATGCCATTTTAATAGTGGGAGGTGGGGAGGGCAGTGAAAGTGACATTTTTGTGAAGGACTTAAATTAGTCTGTCTTTAGCCTTAGAGAACTGTGAAATACGAAGGCCTTAATTTTGTACAATAAACTTATTTGCATTCTCTGTGTACAATGATTTGCTCGTTGGCCCATTGCCCTGTCATCAGATGCTTATTCTAGTCTAGAACACACCTTCGGGTGTCTGAGCTCTGTAACAGGATGCTTTTCTAGTGTTACGTAGAGCAGCTAATGCTGCAGCAACATTAAACCATTTTAATAGATGTTAAGGAGAGTTAGATCACAGCAAGTGGTAGATGATATTGTGTTAATGGAAACTGATCATTCTGGATGTTAGAAGAAAAGGAAACTCAAGCAGCAGCGTCTACATTTGATCTTTGTATCCTTCAAAGAAATGAACCATATTTTGCTGCTAATGGTCATTCCCACGGGTCTTTTCATTCAGTATTTAATTGAATAAAGGCCTTTTAGGAATAACTGTGCTTAATTGTTTTCTGGGAAAACAGAAGGAAAGGGAATACAATCTTGAAAGTTGGCATTTTATGCTCTTTCTCTCGTGGGATAGGCCTGTTCCTAAGGACTACCTTGGTTAATGTCTAACCTCTTTAGTGAAAGACCTCCCAAGGAAAGGTCTTACCATCTATAATCTTTTTTTATTAATACAAATAAGCTGATTGACAGAGTTGCCAGTGCTAATTCTCCTACCTCTTTGTAATTTCTAAAGCTCATTTTCTTTAGCCTAAGGCTATATTGATTCAGGCTGCTGCCAATAAAACCACGGATATCTTTAGAAATGGACAGTTTTTGCCAAGTATAGCACATACTAAAGAATAGTAACCATTTTTTGGTGTTCCTGTTTTAGTATTTCTGTGAACAAAACTTCATCACTTAAAATCTTTATTGTATACTTGGGGGAAAACCACTTGGATTCACATGGACTAAGATTGGTAACATATGACTTGTGCATACATGAATAAAAGAGAAAAATAATTTTTTATTCCTAAAACTTGACAACATTTAAAGTCTAACTCTTCCAAATAACTTTTTAAAGCACATTGTCAAACTCATGTACTTCTGTAAAATAACAGTCAATTATTGAAAAAGGACAAAGTTATGCTGTTGAATGTTACAGTGGGTCAGCTGCCATGGAGTTCTCTAACTGCTTAGTCTGGGTTTCTGTCTTGAGCCTAGCCACGCCGTGGGGGCTTGTGTGAGAGGAACTAGAAAGGCCTGGATGGCTGGGGGGGCGGGGGTGGTGGTGGTGTGGGCCTTTTTAAGGACTTACACTCTTGAATGAAAAAAATTGAGCTAGAGTTCACTTACAACGAAATCCACCTGTTTTAGTGTTCTATTTGATGAGTTTGGGCAACTCATCAGTCATGTAATCATCAGATACAAGCATTCCATCACCCCCAGAAGTTCCCTGTGCCCCTTAGTAGTCAGTTTGCTCTCCCCACCCTCACCCCTAGGCGGCCACCGATCTGCTTTCTACCACAATAATTTTGCCCTGTCAAGAATGCTTTTGCAGTAACTTCTGTATTGTTGGATGTATCAACAGTTCCACCAGTGGCCGGACATTGGAGTTCTTACCAATATGGAACTATTAAGAAAGTGGCAATGAATATTCACACACCACGTACACTGGGTGTATGCAAACCTAGATTTCAAGCAGAGGAGCGATGTTTGACATTTTATTTTTTTAGCATAAGCTCCAATCTGTTTTACAGTCTCACTTTTAAATACCCATGCCCACTCTGCACCCAGATCAATTAAATCACAGTCTCTAGGGGAGAAACCTTTTGTTAAGCTCCCTGGGTGATTTCAACATGAGCCAAAGTTAAGAACTAACAAAAGAGATTTCTACCTTTGTGAAGCAATGATTATAATAAGTGTGTAAATAATTACAAGTATATATACATGATTATATCATTATATCATTGGCTCAAATGGTGTTTTTCACAGACACTGCTGCAGAAGACATCTCCATTTTAAACTTGACAGTCTTACACTAACTTCTGTTTTGAGTATTTTATAAACATTTTGACCTTTGAAAATACGGTGCCCAGCGAAGACCTAATGATGAATATGAAGCCCTCGATAAAATTGTTTGTTGTATTTGATTCATCCTGGGGCTGTATCTCTCAAACTTCACAAACTGTAATGAGTCACTTGAGGATCTTGTTAAAAATTAGACTCGCATTTAACATGTCTGGTGTGGGATCTGGAGACTTTATAAAGAGATGCCACAGTTACTGGTCTGGGGACCATGGTTTGGTGGCAAGTGGCAGCTCTCCTAAGGATTTATTCAATGAATCTGACTTTGAGGATGTTATGAATCTCTATCTAAAGCTGGGGACCCTCTCCAGGGGTGCAACAAGTATATAGGTATCTACACCTAAGCTTACCATTCCGAGGGATGGTGCATTCCTTCAGTGAACAGCTATTTATTGTGTACTAAGTATCTAGATGCTAATGTTAAGAGTGGTTAACAAGATAGACAAGGAATCCTGTCTTGAGGAGCCGACGTTGTAGTGTCAGGGTGTCAGATAGTGGCGTGTGCCACGGTCACCTGACACAGGCCAGGGGAGTGCAGGAGTGACTGTCAACGTGGCCTGTGGAGGCGTCTGGGCAGAGTGCCAACACCTAGAGGGAAAGACCACCGGCTGTAAGCTCAGCTGGCCAGAATCGAAAGAGTTTAGCATTTTCAAAAGACAGAGAGGCACCAGTATGGGAAACATAGCCGCCTAGGGAGAGAGACAGGGGATGAAATTCAAGGGGTAGAGTGGCCAGAGCCTACAGACCAGCTGCTTTTCCACCATCTGCACTTGCCCAAACCTATCCTTGAACCCTGAAGGAGCTGTAGCCTGCATTGTAAGAACTCCAGACAGAGAAGCAAATTTAGGGACTGAAGGGGGAAAATGTCATTTAGGGATTAAAGGCTCATAGACTTCACCTTAAAATCCAGAGGAAGGAGGTAAGCAAGCTGGGATGGAGTCCTTCCTGGGTCCCCAGGGGACCCCTTGTCTTGAACAGAGCTTCCAGGCATGACTGCCTGCTGAAGGAGTGTGAGTTCAACTTCCTATTTGTGAGCAAAACTTTACCAAGCAGCCTCCCATCTCCACCCCGTCTCTGCCACTGCAGAATGCAAGAGCATCCTAGGGGCTCCCAGGAGGCTTTCAGAAGGCTTGGCACCTCATTACTTTATTTCTCTACCTGAAAATGTTCCATAATGGCTTCAGGTTAACATTAATCCTGTTGCTAAGTTGTGATCACTTGGGCGTGGCTTTATTTACCATTTCATTCTTCTCTGGGGGGCTGTGTACAGAGTGTCAATCTGGTTTACACAATCTATTTCTTACAGTGCTTCGCAAATGACAATTGTCTTTTAACTCTCCCATGTCCAGGGCTGGTTTGAGCCTGGCACAGTCTGTCAAACAGCTGCCCCACCAGGATTAAGAAGATTTAATCAATGCTTTAGTTTTCCCAGAAATACTTTCAGACTCCTTGATTACAAAAAGGAAAAATGCATAGGCATTCTGCTTTCAAAAATGATTTCTAATTCATTCTTTCCTCAAACTGAAGCAATGAATAAAGGATTTATTCTAGACGGTCAATTCTAATTTGATAGCAGTGCTTGGAAACAGCACTGGTCAGCAATCCCTCTGGGTCACCTTTGGATAGGGCAGTTAACAGAGGCTGCTCTGGCCTTTGCTGGGCCTCAGTTTCCTCATCTATAATAAAGAAAATTAATAAAGCAGGTTTCCAAATCAGGACCAGCTATATAAAAAGATCCTCCCTAAAAATAGCACACACACCCAACACACAAAAGCACATACACATAAAACAAAGCTCTTACACAAAGAAGCACACAAACAACTGTATCACACTTACATACACACATGCACACGTGTTCATACACTCACAACAAACACATTTTCATTATACTGTAAGAATGTTTTGCTTTCCCAGTTTATCCCTTGGAAAGCGGTTTTGCACAGAATTATCTAGTAAGTTGAATTTTTGCCCCTCAATCTGTGATACCACATTTGTGGGTGGAGGGAGGAGGTATCGCTCTGAATTTAATTATATTAGTGAATCTGCATCATTAACTAAGGCAAAGAGGGCATCCTGACCAGGATTTCTATTCTAGAAACAACGCGGGGGAGGCCCACCTTGTGAGAGAGGTGCCAGCCTCAAATATCTTACAAAAATCAGCAGTTTATCATGTCTCTTCTCCTAAAAAGGAAGCCCTTTCTGTGCATTGCCCTGTCTTTGGTGTCTAGAACAGCACCTGGCAGGTAGCAGGTGCTTTGTTAGTGTTTGTTGAGTTGATGGAGTCAGGTCCTGGCACTTCAGATTTGGTGCTTTCTGGCAGTGCCCCTCCCTCCATGCAAAAGATGATGAGAAGCAGGAAGCTGGGGGTAACAGGAACTTCTAACTTTAATCCCTTCTCTATGATCTACCACCCGTGAGCATTTGAGATTGAATGGCAGAAGTCTCAGAGAAAGGACGTAGGGGAGAGATTGTCCCATTTTTCACATGTCATCCATCTCTTTCCCCACTGGTAGGCTCTGCATGTGACACCCACTAGAGGGTTAGAATCCATCTCTGGCCTAGGACAGGTGTGACTTCTAAGAATCCTATCAGGATTTGTAAACCCAAGAATCCTTTATCTATTATGTAAATACAGATTTCTATTAATTGGATTTGTTTAAATCAAAATCATCTCTACCAAAGGTATAGCTCTCATGTTTCCAACAGATTCCCACAGTTAGCACAAATGCTGCAAGAATGTGAGAGCTGAATCAAGAGCTAAAAAAAAAAAAAATGGCTTAAGATTCTCGTAGTCCTCTCAACAGGGCCAGGTGCAGTGGCTCACCCCTGTAATCCTAGCAGTCTGGGAGACCAAGGCCAATGGATTGGCTGAGCTCATAGGATCAAGACCAGCCTGAGCCAGAGCTGACCTGGTCTCTAAAAAATAGCTGGGTGATATGGCGGGTGCCTGTAGTCCCAGCTACTTGGGAAGCTAAGCCAAGAGAATTACTTGAGCCCAAAAGTTTGAGGGAGTTTGAGGTTGCTGTGAGCTGTGACTCCTCAGCACTGTTCTGAGAGTGACAAAGTGAGACTCTGTCTCAAAAAAAAAAAAAAAAATTCCTCTCAATAATGCCCGGCTGACTGAAGCAACACACAGCAGCTAAAATGGCTTTCACAATGGTGGACATTTGGGGTGTTGGGTAATTTGTGCATAAAAAAAACAAGTTGGAGCTGAGCAGCCCCTGATGCCCAAAGAGCCCATTATGAAAGCAGAGGGGCGGGAGACCCTTCCTATTGGTTGGGGTAGGTACCCAGAAGGCTGGTGGCCACATAAAAGCCAGGACCCGCGGCAGCCAGTCCCCACCTGCAGTCCCAGGGTGCAACCAAAACGGCAAGAAAGAAAGATGGCCAGAACACTGTCTTTCTCCCTGCTGGGTTTTGTGGTCGTATGTGCTGTGCATGGAATATTTATGGACAGACTTTCTTCCAAGAAGCTCTGCGCAGATGACGACTGTGTCTGTAAGGACTTTTCATGCTTTTCATTATCTATTATTATTGAAAATATAATTGAAATATATAATTGAAAACATATCCACTGACCGTATAAAACCGAATTACACTTTGCAGTGCGTCTTCCCCAGTGTGTGCGTTGTTAGCGTGGTCTCCCCTGGCCTGCACACCGGGGTTCTAACTGGGAAGACTTCACTTGGCTAAGCTTTTGCTGCAGCTTTAATAGCAGACTCTTCTTAAATTGACTGCAGCTGTAAACTGGGAGGGTCCGGGCACTCTGATTTCCTGGTTTTTCTAATATACTTTGCCTTTTTACTGTTCTAAAATTCAGGAGACTAAAATGTAGTCATTTCTATATATTTTTTTTTTTCCTTCCAGATACTATTTCTCTGGCTAGAGCTCAAGAAGATTACAATGCCCCAGACTGTAGATTCATTAACGTGAAAAAAGGGCAGCAGATCTATGTTTACTCAAAGCTGGTGAAAGAAAATGAAGCTGGAGAATTTTGGGCTGGCAGTGTAAGATAAGATAATTAAAATACACGCCTGTTGGCACAGTACCCCTAATTGTCCCTTGGTTTCCTACCTTCATTCCAGGTTAAGGCTTAAAGCTAACAATTAAGAATGAAGCAGAGATTATAGGTGGAAATGCAGAGATTCAGGTATATTTGCTGTTAATTGTATTTTAAAGAAATAAAGATAACTTCAGAACAAAACCAAACGTAGGTTAACATGATGTTTTGGCAAGAAAAAAAAAATAGTCAAACACACGGAGGCTTCAGCAATATAAAGAATTTAAGTCTCGTTCAGAAACGTCTGAGATTTGCCAGGTAGAAGGCACGTGTGTTGGCAGTCAGTCTAAACTTCAGCATTCTTTTTGGAAAGTTTTGCATCCTCTTTAATTCCAAAGAATCTGCTTTCTTCAGTTTCAACCCCCAGGGACTGAATGCTGGAGAGGATGAAGTATAGTTGATTTTCTGTTCTTATCTGCAGCTCCGAATGGTGGTTCTAAAGTAATGCAGGATTAAATTAATTCAAGTATCTGTTCATTTGAATTATTAAAATCTAAGAAACACGTTCTTCTTTTTTTTTTTGAGACTCACTCTGTCGCCGTGGGTGTAGTACTGTGGCATCATAGCTTACAGCAACCTCAAACTTTTGGACTCAAGTGATTGTCTTGCTTCAGTTCCCTAGTAGTTCAGACTACAGGCTCCCTCCATGATGTTGGCTAGTTCTCCTGTTTTTAGAAGAGACGGGATCTTGCTTTTACTCAGGCTGGTCTCAAACTCCTGAGTTCAAGCAATCCACCCAGCTCATACTCCCAGAGTGCCAGGATTACAGGCATGAGCCACTGCACCTGGCCCACATGTGCTTTAAAAGTGTCTCCAGTATTGACTTAAAAAAAACAAAAACAAGAAACTTTTCTTATTTATTTATGGATTTCAAAAAGATTTCAGACAACTCACAATATTGCATGAAACAGAGTCACACTAGAGTAGTGAGTTGAGTGAGATCAGGTCAGGCCAAGAGAACAGACCCACAGCTCCTGGGGGGTCACCTTAGTGCCGTGAGTGAGTGAACTTCACATTGGGCTGTGAGCCTCCCGGGGCTCAGTGAAGGGGAGGTGCAAGCAGCTATGTAATTCTCATTATCAGGAGAAATGCCTGAGTTTGTCAGAAGACTCTCAAATCAGCTCCCCCCTGACTGCTACTCTTCTGGGCACTCAGGTCTATGGTGCTGACCAGGACGAGATGGGAACCGTGGGGTATTTCCCCAGCAACTTGGTCAAGGAGCAACGTGTGTATCAGGAAGCCACCCAGGAAGTCCCCACCACGGTAAGGATCTCAGAGGTGACCAGAGAAGGATTCAGAGTCTGAGTATCATAGGCTGGTGTTAAAGATGCATCACGCTTATAAGATGTATAGACTTTACAAGCTATGTAGACCAGAACTCCAACACCCAATGGAGACTCTTCTGAGATGGTGAAGATGGTGGCACCAGCAACGGTCAATGGTGAAAGATATGGGAACTTTCTCTATACAACCCCCTTTTATTTTATCTCATAATTTTTTTGTTTCAACATTTTTTCCTTTTTTTAACTTTACTTTTCTCAGCTTTATTGAGGTATATTGATAAGTAAAAATTGCATGTATTTCAAGTATATAAAGGATGTTTTGATAGATTTGTACATTGTGAAATGATCATCACAACCAAGCTAGTTAACATGTCCATCACCTTATGTAGTTACGTGTGTGTGTGTGTGTGTGTGTGTGTGTATTGACAGCACTTAACAGCTACCCTCTCAGCACGTGTCAGGAGTTCCATACAGGGCCCTTTTTGTTTGAGATGAAAGTTATCCTCAAAAGGAGTTCTTGTCTCAAGAAAAGAAATCAAATGTTTTAAACTGACTCTTAACCAATGGTTTACACTTACTTGCTAAGGACAGGTTGGGGAAAAACGTAGCACCTGTTTTTGATAAAATCAAAATATTCTAGAAAAATCTTTAAATGTCTTATTTTGTGATAGATAGACTCTATTTATATATGAAAGATATCATGCTTTTCCTAATGCCCTGAGGTCCTGTAAGCTCAGGACAGAAATAAAAGATCCTTCCTGAGTTCCTTTGGCAGAAGCTTGCTTTGAAGTGATTCTCCTGGAGCTAATTGCCCTGCTTCAAACATCACCCGGTCTTCATAAATGGGACTTACTTGTCATTGCTTCTTATCGTGAAGCTTAAATCTGTCAAATAACCACAAATTAAAAGTTTATGCGAGGACCTTCATTTTAAGTAGTTTTTGACTTAAAGTGATAATTATCTCAGACTCTTTGGAGGTCAATCTTTACTTACTTTAAATATGAATTTCTATTTGACTAAATATGATTTTAAATAAAGAATCTAAATCTGTCTTCTGGCTCATTCTGCTCAGTTAAAAAAAATACATACATATATATATATATTGCTTTTGTTTTTGTTTTCAGGATATTGACTTCTTCTGTGAATAAGAAATTAGTTAAAACTGCAGACAGAAAGAAAACGCCAAAAATAAAGAAAAAAGCCAAAATAACCCCCAAACGCACGTCTATAATTTCTGACTGTCGTTTCAAGCATTTGTTACCTCTCCCGAGTTGGAGATGGTGGGTAAAAGAAGATTTTCAACTTGATCTTGGTTCCTGCTGGCCGGGTCGTCCCACACGCTGGAGCATGGAAGACATTGGGCTGAAGTGGATACATTGAGACAGAGAATTATTTTTCAACCTAGAGAATCTTCTCTTCCATGGGGTACATACAAAACATGGTGCATTTGTGGTTATTTCTAATAGTAATTCTCAGCTCTTTGACTCCCTGTCTGTAAGCTTGGTGGTTCATAGGTCTGCCCTTTGGACACAATATTGTCTACTTATTTGTCTTCTGGCCAATTGGAGTATTAATAATGTATCTAAAGGGGCATATCATCAAAGAATATTCTATCATTTTTATTGTTTTTAATATTTGATGCCTTTGGAAGGTAGAGCTGTTAGGGGAAGAAAAATGCTCTTGAACCCACAGATGTTTAAACCATGTCTCTAAATCCCTCTTTTAGAACAGTCTCAAAAGTGACCCTTTGAATAACTTTACCTTCTAAATGATCAATTTGCCCAACAGTGGAAGGCAGTTTATGGAAATAAGTTTAATGAAGCAGTTTTCCCTTACCCACTCCCTGGATGCGTTTCAAGTTTTGAGTCATCAGAAGACACAACAAAAAAGATCTGTGGGTTATTTTCTTTACTTCTCTTTCAACTTTGAATTTCCTTTTCCTGTGCAAATTCTTCCAGTCCGGTGTGATGTATCAGGAAATCCACGGAGGGGAAGCAGGATTGTGTTCCTGATGTGCCCTGGAGTTATTCTATATTTAGCTGCAAATCTGCTTTGATTGTGTTGTTAATGTAATTCTTTTGATGTAGTCTTGAGTTTTTGTTTGTTTACATGTAATTAAAATGTCTGTACTATACTCAAAATAACTTCACAAGTTCTGAGCTTTGTTTTTTAGATTTTTCATGGGAGGGTATAAAAGTTTGGGGGACCTGGGAGTGGGGTTTGTTTTCCACTTGTCAGTGGTCTGCATGTCTGGCTGGCACCAAGAAGAGAACCGAAGGGCATTTAGGGCCAGCCAGAGCCTTGGGCCCCAGAGTCATTTTTGGGCTGTGTCCATTGTGACTTTGGGTGAATATCTTTTTACCAAATTCTTAAGGAGGTCAGTCAAGTAAAATGGCACCAACGAGCAAAGCCAAACAGAACACCCACAATTTGTCTCAGCCTCACTTTATTCCATGAAAGGTTTTAGGTGGCTTAACAAAAGCACTAGGTAAGAGGTATTTACTTTGGTTCTGCTTCTGTGTGCCACGCATTTGCTGGTCTCCCCCTTCCAAGCCTCCCAGCACCCTGTCACACCCCGTCTCTGGCATTAGGGCTCCAGCCTCACTCCTCAGGGGGCCTCCCCAGTGGAAGTCCCCCCAACCCCAGTCAGCTCCCACCCACCAGAACTAGGTGGTCCTTGACCAATTCCAGTCCCCTGGTGGCTCATCTGCATTTAAAGAGAGCACTGGCAAGACTCAAAACATAACCATCATCCTCTAAAAATGCGAAGGGCCACTCTGGGCAGCCCCTGGGTGCTGGATGAGGCATAGACTCTCTGTCCCCTGCATGTCTCCTGGTCAGAACATGCGATTTTAACCCGATCCCTGGGAATTCTTGTTTGTGCACATTAAAGACTGAGAAATACTGATTATAGTTCCCTCCTTGCATTGTATAGATACAGAAATAAATAAAATGCTAGAGATTCTGGGAGATGAAGCAACTCTACCGAAGTTGCGATGTTCCTGTCAGTTCTTTCCCCACCATATCGCAGGCTCAGCCATGGCTCTCCTGTGAGCTCTACCCAGAGAGCAGGAGACGCTGACTGATGCCAGACTGAGAGCTGGGGGAAAATGAGGCCTTCTGAGGCCACGTCCCAGTTGAGGAATCTTTCTTCTTCCTTTCCCGCTAAGAGCAAAGGCATGTTAACACTTCTAAGAGGAGCCAGGCCTGTAATCCTAACACTCTGGGGGGCCGAGTTGGGTAAATTGTTTGCGCTCAGGAGTTTGAGACCAGTCTAAGCAAGAGTGAGACCCCGTCTCTACTGAAAATAGAAAATTTAGCTGGGCATTGTGGTGGGTGCCCAGCTACTTGGGAGGCTGAGGCAGGAGGATCACTTAAACCCATGAATTTGAGGTTGCTGTCAGCTGGGCTGACACCATGGCACTCTACCCAGGGGTACAGAGTGAGACTCTGTCTCAAAAAAATCAGAGCCTGGTGAGCCTTTAGGGAATCTAATCTTATAGGCTCCCTTGATAGGCCAGGCTAAGTGACATGTCTCTCTCTTTCTCTGTCTTACATACATACACATTTAAAGCTGCCCAACATTTTTGCTCTAGTCTCTTGATCACATACCAGTTAGTTGGTTACCCGAAGACCTGCCACCCAGCTCCATCCTGGAGAGCCCCTGGCTACCCAAACTCATTCTGCTTTAGCCGAGTTACACTGAGAAGCCTTCAGAGTCTCACTCACCTTTTCCGGTTTTATATACTTCAGATCTTACTGACCCCCAGATAACCAGACTGATCAAAAAAGATTCAACAGGATGGGGAAGCTGCTCCCTTTGTCTTTGGTTCTGTGAGACAGTTAATTCAGCTTAGGAAGGGTGACAGTTTACTGTGCAGCCCTCCTGCCTCCTGTGGGAGGGAAACAAGATAGTCTTCCGTTCCCACCTCGAAGACTGTGGGGAGTAAGATTTCCACCTATGGAAGAATAAAGAACCAACCGCAGGGCAGAGGACGTGGGCAGGGAGGGAAGGCAAGGAGGTTTCATGAGCCAAGTCAGGGCAAGTGGCAGGCTTTGCCTGGAGCAAGAGGTGGCCAGCACAGGTGAGATAAGCAGAGAAAGTGATCGGAGGTGGGAGACATCAGGGCATGGTGCATGCTGGAAGGCAATGAGATGAAATCACGTTTAAAGGAGATATGTTGGGAGGTACCAGTGGCTCAAAAACGTTAGGAGATCATAACAGAATGCAAGACATCTTAGAGCTTTAAAATGACTGGGCTTCCGTTTCCGAGCTGTGTGAGCTTGGGTAAGGTTCTGTCCTCAGTGGAAGTCTGTTTTCTTGACTATAAATGAGCATCTTATTTGCTGGGCTGTTATGAGGATCAAATATAACATGTGTATAGGCCTGGATATCGTAGGGCTCCTAGTGGCAGCCACCATTATTTGGTCTTTTAGGGCTGGGTGAAAAATCACCTCCCTCTCCCTAAAGAGTTGCTGCTATAACCTGCCAGATACATCACAGCAAGAGATTGCAGTTACTGATTCAGACTATATGGAATTTCTAAATCAAGGATATTTGCAACACTTTTCTAACCTACACATTTTGGTAGTTCTTTTCTTTCTTTCTTTCTTTCTTTCTTTCTTTCTTTCTTTCTTTCTTTCTTTCTTTTTTTACAAAATCACTGGAAATTACCTAAAATATCCCAGTCATTCCACTAGCAACTTTAACCCTTCCTCCACCACTAGCAAGGTATGGAATGGATAATATACAGCATATTTTTGATTTGATGTCCCAGTTCTGGCCATAGCCTTTTTGATTTTAGAGATAGTCTTACTCTGTCACCCAGGCTAGAGTGCATTTAAGTGTCATCAGCCTTGCTCACAGCAGCCTCAAACTCTTAGGCTCAAGTGATCCTCCTGCCTCAGCCTCCCAAGTAGCTGGGACTATAGGCACCTGCTACCACATCCAGCTAGATTTTCTATTTTTCGTAGAGACAGGGTCTTGATATTGCTCTGACTGGTCTCCAACTCAAGGGATCCTCCACCTTGGCTTCCCAGAGTGCTGGGATTACAGGCCTGAGCCACTCGCTGCTGCTGGCCTCGGCCACAGCCTTTGTCAACACCAACACTTGAGGGCTTGGCTACTTCCCACTGAGGGCCAGCCACCACATGGGAGAAACCAATCTCAAAAAGGGAGCATCCCAAATGAATGTGAGCACCTTAAACTTTAAACAGTGTTTTTCAACCTTTTTTTTTTTTTTTAAAATCTCACAGCACACTTGAACCTATAGTTAAACTTCACAGCACTCTTTAAATTATGCCGTTCAAAAAAAGAAAAAAGAGTAAAAAAGAGCACTTACTGTGCTTCGAATGTTTTCAAAAATGTTTAAATTAATGATCTCTAAAATTTTTCACAGCACAACTAAGGTCCGCTTGTGTGCCTTGGCACACCAATTGAAAATCACTCCTTTAACAGCTCGATGACACACCAGAAAGGTATGGTTCCCTTATAAGCACCCTTGTCCCTCCCTTAAATTCTTCCCTTCTTCACTCTCCTCTCTCTCTGTCTCCTGCTCCTGGAATGAATAATGTTGCCAATGGCAGGAGGCCATCCTGACTCCCCCTGCTGTCCAACACGCAGCCAATAGTGACATCACTTGACTTTTTGATGTCATTTGACTTCAAGCTGTCTCTATGAACGCTTGTCCTTGGAATGACTAATAAATAAATGGCAGGGATGTTTTTGAATAAATCTGTTAGTCCTGCAGAACCTATGAACAGTGACCTAATTAATTGGCCTCTCTGCAGGATGTTTCATTTCTAGAACATGGGCTTTTGCATTCCCTGTGTTGGCTACTTCACGGGAACAAACACTCAGCAAATGGCCACAGCAGGCAATTTAAGGCAGGGCTTTGAGTATCTACTGGAAGCACGGCAAGCTCATCTGTGAAGATCAGTCAGCACATTGCTGTTCTCATAGTTTCCCTTTTGTTAAAAATTATGTCTCTTTTTCAAGGGTCAGGTGGTTGAGATGGCTGCTTTTGTTTTCTGCAAAGCTGTTCGAGGCAAATTAGAAATCAGAATCCCTACCAGATATTAAGATTAGAAATCTATCCTTTAAATTCCTGACCGTGAATTCGTAAGCTCCTTTCTGAACCAGGCCTAGCAAGGATTTTTCAGACTCGCTATGTGAAATGGAGTAACTGAAGTAATTGTTGGAATTGTCAGGCCTGGAGTCAACTTTTACCAGAAACATCTGGGTTACTGCAGTTTCCCCCAGACCCTTCCTTCTGACCCCAAACTGCTTCTGTGAAGACACAGTTTGTGTGAAAAATATTTGAGTCACGGGCAACTTGATTCTTTGTTCACAATGTGACTAAACTCAACAGCAGTTTTCATGCAGTATCGGTTTAGAGAACCCTGGCACATTTCCTGAAGTGGGAGAGAAGGGAAACCCTCCGAGTGCGTGCCTGCCTCCTCAGCGTCCCCGCTCCCGACCTTCCATGAAGGTGGCCCAGCATTTGCTTTTCATGTTTATTGGCTGTGGGGATGTGTGTGCCCATGTGGATCAGATTCAATACGGGGAAATATTAAGCTCGTTCCTGTAGTATTTAAACCAATCTCTGGAGGGGTGGGTATTTCAGCTGTGAGTGGAAAGGAGAAATAGGAGCAGGCGCTAGGAAGAAAATCTCATTTCTGAAACAATAAACCTCATCTCTCTGAAAGTGGGGGGAGAAATAGGAGGAGAAGAAATTACTCAAGCTAATAATATTCCTTGTTTTATCCTTGAAATGCAATTTTTCACCACATAAAAGCCTTCTAATGTCTTTTCAGCTGCATCACTTATAAAAACCATGGTGTATCAGTAATTCAATCAGAAAAATTATATATTTATTGATCCATAAGCTTTATATACTCTCTCCGTATAATCCAGCCCATTATTAACCAAGACAGAGAATGCTCCTGAACTCCTGATTTAAATGTTTTTTTAAATAGAAATTACTTTTCTGTCATATGTGAGCAATTGCTTTAGTCCCTTTTTTCAAGTGCATCCTATGCTAATCAGCACATTTTGGGGTACAGGATGAGCCCCCCACCTTCTGAACCTCTCATCTCCTCTCATACTCCCTTCTGCTCCCTGTTTCTGCCTGGGACTTTGTTCCAACCAAATGAATCCATTGAGATGGGAATGCTAATTTATTCTGGCAATGCTTTGTCAAGCCGAAAAAAAATAAAAAAATGCCCATGCTGGCTGGCTTTTAGATTTCTACAAAGCAAAGGCAGAAACCCTGAGTCATGGCCAGGTTTTCACCCAGGTGAAACACACACCCAGGCGTCCACCCAGCCCCCTCGCTGGACCCTCAGACCCTTTAGTCAGTTCTCTTCTGGCTCCCTCTCCTCCCCTGCCCCTCTGACTCCAAAGAGATTTAAAGGTCTTTTTTTTTTTTTTTAATTTATTTATTTTTATTGTTAAGTCATAGCTGTGTACATTAGTGCAATCAAGGGGTACAATGTGTGGGATTCATATACAATCTGAAATATTCTCATCAAACTGTTCAGCGTAGCCTTCATGGCGTTTTCTTAGTTACTGTATGTAGGCATTTGTATTCTGCATTTAGTAAGTTTCACCTGTACCCATTCTAAGATGCACCGGAGATGTGGCCCCACCCCTTACCCTCCCTCCACAGGGCTTAAGCCCTGACTCCCCGGAGCCGCAGCAGACACAACCAAGGCTCCAAGGGCAGTGGACTGAAGGGAAGAAGTCAGGGAGCCTGCAGAGGCCCAGGAACAGGTTGGAAATGCTGGAGTGCTCTGCAGGAAAGGCTGAAGTCACTCTGAGGAATACCTGTTCCCAAACCCCATAGATACCTGAAGCAACCGAGGGCGGAGGGGAGGGAATTAACGCACTTGAGCGCTAATTATAAGCAGTGTCTCGGTTGGGGCAGGGTCTCCAGACACAGACCATGGGATAAGGATTTATGTGCAGAGAAATGGCTCCCAGGGAAACAGGGACAGGTGACAGAGGCTGCAGGACAGGGAAGAGGTGGGAGCCCAGGCAGGCTTCCGTCTCAGGCGTTTCTATCCTAACGACAGAGTGCAGGGGGCTGATCCCACAGGGGGCTCCAGCGTCGCCAGGACGTGAGGCTGGGAGGCTGAGCCTCTGCTGGCCTGCGGCTCCCACGGGAAGGCTGCAGCGAGGGGCGCCCTTTCCTGGTAGCGCATAGACGAAGTGGTCTCGAGGCAGCGGCAGGTACTGCTTATTGGAAACCAAGGCCGCCAGTGGAGGAGTGTAAAACACTCCCACAGCACCCCAGGATGTCGGGCTGTCGCCCCGACTCTGCTTGCTCCGCCTGCCCTGCGCGAGGCGCTTTTCCTTCCACTGCGTCCTCGCGCAGGCCGGTCCCGGCCACATCTCTGTGGGTCGAGGGGCTAATCTAACCTCGAATTTCCTTCTTGATTTTCCTCTGCGGACCCAGAAACTTTCTAAAGCACAAGAGAGCCTTAAGTGAGACGCTTTGGTGGGACTCGGGCGACCCCCAGTGGCGGGCCGGGGACCCGGGAGTCGCAGGGACGTTTCTGAGCCGGAATCTGCCGCCCGGGGAGCCCGCGGCGCTCGGGAGCCTGCAGTCCTGGCAGTCAGGGCGGCCTGCTCAGAGGGACCCTCCAAACCGTCCCCTCGCTCGGGGCACACACAGGGGCGCTGTGACTAGGCCCTTCCTGTTGACCACCTCATCAGTGTGACTGACGGGAAAAGTCACACATCGGAGTGGCACTTTCCCACCAGTTTGCGTATTTGCTTTTGATAATGGAGCCCTGCAGAGTTTATAGACTTGTTTTAGTTGATACAATTCATTTATAAAATAGCAGTGAAATAGCACCTGAGGTAGGAGTAGAAACTTTTCTAGAAAACAATTAACACAACTCCTCGTCTCCTCCAAGAGTGTCAGTGGTGGCTGAAACGGGCTGAATGTGATTGAAGAAAAAGTAAATCCGGGGTTCACTTCATCTAACAGGGTGGCTCTCCCAGGGCTATTTTGCCCCCCCCTCCCCCAGCCCACCCCTCAACCGTACTAACCCCTGTCCTCGGGGACATTAGGTGATGTCCAGAGACATTTCTGATAGTCACCACTGGAGGGGGCACAGGTGGCATCTGGTGGTGAGGCCAGGGAGGGTGCTAACCAGCCAACCATGCTACAAAGAATACTCCAGACCCAACGTCAGTATGCCAGGGTGAGGCATCCTACTCTAAGGGGTGATAATTAATCACAGGTGGATTTTGAAAGAATGACAAATTGGAGGAAGAATGAAGCGATTATCCGGCTATGTGTTCTCTGAGTCCAATTTAGGCTGTATTTGGTAATGAGCGGTCAGGTAGGGCTGATACCTGAGAAATGGGTTTGTGCAGGCTCTTCCCAGCACATCCCAGCGCACTTACTGCCCAGAGCTGTTGGCACAGACAGACCAAACCTCCATTCTGCACTTGCTGCGAATGAGCGTGGCGATCCCTTCTTCAGGATGTTGAACACGTTCCCTTTGCTTCACGCCCGAGTTGCACACACACTCACTCCCGACTTCACATTTCACCAGATGCCCTTCACCCGCTCCAGGAGGGCTGCGCGTGTGAAGGACTGACACATGATGGGGTCTCAAGGCTTATTTGCTTTTCTGCCGGGGTCTGTTTTCCCTCTTCCCTGGAGGATTGCTTAATTGCTTTCAAACAGCTATCATGTCCTCCTAGCTTCACAGCTTCTTCCCAAAGATGAATACAACGTCCTATTATTTTTCCAAGTAAAAAATAGCACCTCCTTCCCCTCTCTAATGTATGCACTGTGGATTTCAATAGCAGCAGCTGTCTCCACCCCACATCCACCTCTCTTTCCCTTTATGTTTCCCTCCTTTGCTATTGTCATCCCGTTTAACCTTTCTGGGCAAGCTTCCTGGGCACATAATCATAACTATATACTCTGTATTTGTGGATACAATTAAAATTTAAACACTGTGCATTTAGCCCAATATTGACAGTTCCCAAGGCTCTGAAAAAAAAAATTACTTAAACATTAATAACTAGCTGTGGGAAGCAGTTCTCAGAGCACCCATCACCTCAGAGACAGGCAGAAAGATATCACACAGTTCTCATCCGGTAGAGTTGTGAGTTTCTTCGCGCCCAAGTTGCACACACCCTCACTCCCGACTATATAACTGAAATGAAAAGTGTTGCTTTATCTCATATCCAAAGCATCCATGAATGTGGATTTTTAAATGAAACTCAAACTTTTTATTCTACTCCAGATTGTTATTGCCCATAAGCTCAAACAGGACTTGCATGATTTTTTTTTTTTTTTTTGCAAGTTGCTGTGGAATTTAAGTTTAAACAAAATAAAACATTCCCACCCTTCTTCCTAAAACTTCCCCACCCTCATGTGACATAGTATTGATTTCTTCAAAATTCAACCTAAGCAACAGCAAAGTCAAAGATGGCTAAAATAGGGTTGGAAGCTGGGCTTGAGCACTCCCATGCCTTCTCCCCTCCTGAGATATGGGAAGAAGGGGCATGACAGGTGAGCTGCAAAATGTCGCCTTCGTTAACCAGTAGGCAAGCACTTAAAGACACCTCAGCCCTCTAGTATTGGGCTTCTGTGCCACGTGTTGGGCTGGAGGATGTGGCCCAGATAGGGAAATACACCTGAGATTTCTTATTTCTTACTTCCTTGAATCTAGGTCTCCTGATCAATGGAACGGGCTTCAACTAGCCAGGCAGACCCATGGCTGATTCTCTCAAGGACAGATAAAAAAGTTCAAACAACAGAGAGGTAGCAGGGTGGGTGTTACTGATCCCTGATGACCTAGATTCAAGGAAGTAAGAACTCAAGGGTGGATTTCCCAGTCTGGGCCACATTCTCCAGTCCAGCCCATACCACCTGCATCTCTTTGATGGCATTATGGTCACCAGAGTTGGCTTTGCCCTTCCCTGCAGTCTGGAAGAGCCAGGGAATTAACACCCCCTGGGATGAGCCCTTAAGTGATGACTGACAGGGGCTGGTGAATAACAATGTATCAGCACGCCCCACCCTGGGAGCTGGTGCCTCTTAAGTGCACAGTCCCCACTGTCTTGGAGAAGTCTAGAGTGAACTTGAGCTCCAGGGTCCCATAGGGATGGCTTTCTTGATAACTTATCCATCCTGGAGCTTTCTTCCCTTCCCTGTCTCATTTTCCACTTTCCTACTGATGTTTCTTGGAATCACTGCCCACAGAAATTCCTTATACTCAGATCCTTGTTTTAAGATCTGCTTTTTGGAGGAACCAAAAATATGACTGGTTCTGTGCCTAACAGGCAGGTCCTGTCTATCCAGCTGGAAGCAAAACAGGATGTGAGAAGAATGTCTAGAACTCAAGGGTTGACTAGCTGTATGTCCTCTGAGCCCTGTACTCCTCCCCCACCAGTGGTTTGATGTTTGTTCCTTCAAAAATTCATGTTGAAATTTGATCCTCAGTGTTGTAGGTAGAACTTAACAGGAGGTGTTTGGGTCATACCAGCAGATCTCTCATGAAACAGATGAATGCCCTCCCTCAGGAACCAGTTCTTCCTCTATTAGTTCTAGCAAGAACTTATTAAAGAAAGCCTAGCACCTGCCCCACCCCACTGCTTCTCTTGCTGTGTGATCTCCGCAAACCTTTACCTTTTGCCATGAGTGGAGGCAGCCTGAGGCCCTTGCCAGATATAGATGTCCAATTTTTTTTTCTTTTGAGACGGTCTCACTCTGTTGCTCTGGGTAGAGTTGTCATAGCTCACAGCAACCTCAAACTCCTAGGCTTAAGCAATCCTCTTGTCTCAGCCTCCCAGTAGCTGGGACTATAGGCACCTGCCACCACACCCAGCTAGTTTTTCTATTTTTAGTAGAGACAAGGTTTTAGTAGAGACAAGGTCTTGAACTCCTGAGCTCAGGTGATCCACCTACCTCTGCCTCCCAGAATGCTGGGATTATAGGTGTGAATCAATGGGCCCAGCTAGATGCCCAATTTTGAACTTTCCAGTCATTAGAATTGTGAGCCAAATGCACGTTTTTGTTTGTTTGTTTATAAGTTACCCGGCTTTGCGTATTTCTTTATAGCAACACTAAACAAAGACATCACCATTAGTAGAATTTGGCCCAGTGAGTATCTCAGATTTTAACCGATAGGATTTATAATTCTTTCTCCACTGGAGAAGACATGGTGGAAGGCACAGTGGCAAAAGGGTTGGCATTTTCCCTTCAGGTTCCCATCCTACATTCCACCCTCCAAATAAAAGAAAAAAGCTGAAACAGTTTTTTCCTCCCAACAGCTCGGTTTTATCCCAGGCTACTTCCACTCGGGGTGGCAAATACTCTAAGCTGCCTATGGCCAGAACTCTCTGCACGCTCACAGTCCTGCAGGAGGATGAAATAGTATTTGTCTCTATCTCATATTCAAAGCTTCTTACCATTCCCAGCCACCCGTTGCTTTTAGATTTATCACAGTAGGACTTACTATTCAAACAAGACAGTTCTTTAATTCCCCCACTTCCTGGTAGGAACTCGACTCAGAGCTATGAAAACCTTGTAGTACAGCCTTTGCGGTGCATTTTATTAAAAGGTAAGATTATGCTTGCAGCAAAGGTTAGGCAAACATTTGCTTAATGCCTTGGAACTCTGCAGAGAGGGAATATTTTCTCAAGTCAGGAAGTTGAGTAAAATGGCTGCCAGGTTAAAAAAGGTCTTTGCTTAAAGGTCAAACCAAAATACAATAGGAAAGAAAAATAGTTGGAAATAGTTTTTTTTTTCTTTTAAAGGAGACTGGTACTAGGTTGAGCGTTGATTCTTCTTTCAAAGTTTTAGAAATTCATATGTCATTTTTGAAGCACAATTATTCTCAAAATTAAATTGAGAACAGTATCCCTAGATTGCAGGACAGACTCCAATTTAAACAGGAGGAAAGTTCTCAAGCGTTTGGAGATGCCACCTTTCCCCTTCCCAGCGAGGCCCAACCACGTCGTGCCCTGCTCCTCCAGGCAGCTCTCAGCTCTGCCTCCTGCCACTCACCGTTTCCACCAGGATCCCATCTCCCAGGTGGATTAGGGACTGGAGCAGTAGTTTTTGAATTTGTTCCTAGGTCAGAAAATTTACATTTCACAGGTACTATTAGCTTAGTGCCTTTCTGCTGCAGGGAAGAATTGTAAATCTGGCAGGAACCTGGGTAAGATACCCGGGTTTGGGAAGCTACTCAATTTTCCTAAAGCCTCACATGTAGAAAACCATCTATATTTCAAACAAGCTCCAGGCGTACATACTTCAAGGCCAAATGAATGAAGAGTTGGTGATGCTCTTTGGTTTTTCCCCAAGCCTTTGCCATGCTCATTCTCATCTGATTTAATCAAACCCTCTCTGAAACTCGTTTGGACTTGTCACAGGGCATAAAAGGGACACGGCGAGATACCTGGATTTGATGGTTAGTCTTTCCTCTGTGAGGCTTATGGCAGGTCATTTACTTCTCATATATTCATGGGTCCCAGTTGTTAAAAATTTGAAATATTGCTTTACTAGTTGGTAAATAGTTACTGCCCTGAAGTCCCCCTCCCCAGTGTCTTTGCACTGCTATGCCTGCCCCCTAAGCCCCTCTTGTGAGATCCCCAGGGCCTCCAACAGTTACAGGCTGGATGCCTGGAATGGCATCTGCCCTGCAGTACTCCACTCTGTCCCGTGGGCTGATGCCCATGCTCTCTCTGTTGCACTAATTCAGTGAGACTCTCTGCACCACCCTTCTCTCTGGGATCTGGCTCTTTAAGTCCTCCCTGTTTGGCTTTGGCAGCTGATGCTCAGACATGTTTTACATATTTCATCTACCTTCTCTTTTCTTGTTGGTGAGAAGGGTGGTAAGTCTGTCACTATGAATAGCAGGAACTACCTGTGTACTTGAGACAGATGTGTCCCTGTTGGTTAAGCCACTGAGAATTTGCTTACTTGCAGCTGAATGAATTCCTAACCAGTATGCTTGCTATTGCTAGGATCCCACTGTGTGTGGATCCTTGCTCAGGCTGCTCAGGTGACACAGGTAACAACTAGAGGGCAGGCTGCCCTGCTGGAGGAGAGACGTAAGAAAGCAACTCTTGAGCAAAGTAAGTAGTACTTCAGGGCAATTAGAGAAGGATAATACGGCTTTCTTTTTCTTTCTTTCTTTTTTTTTTTTTTTTCTATTTCAGATTAATATGAGAGCACAAATATTTGGGTTACATTGTTTTCAGTTCTGGGGTAAAGTTCAAGTTGTAGTTGAGCCCTTCACCCAGGGGGTGTGCAGAACACCCTCACATTGTGCACATGAGGTGAGATCCCACCCGTTGCCCTCCCTCCTTCTGCTAATCCTCCTCCTTCCTCCCTTTTCCTCTCACTACAGTATACTTGCCATTTTCTTTCCTGTGGGTGTACAGTTGTTTGTCTATTGGTTTCATACTAGTATTGAGTACACTTGTTTTTCTACTCTTGAGATATTTTTCTAAAAAGAATGTTTCAACTCCGTCAAGGTGAATATAAGGTGTAAAGTCTTCATCTTTTCTTTTCTTTTTTTTTTATTATAGATAAAAATATGCACCATAGATGTGGCCCAACCCATCTTCATCTTTTCTTATGGCTAAATAGTACTCCATGGTATAAATACGTATATACCACAGTTTGTTAATCCATTCATAGGTTGATGGGCACTTGGGTTGATTTCGCATCTTGGCAATTGAGCTGCAATAAACATTCTAGTGCAAATGTCCTTGCAGTAAAATGATCTTTTTTCTTCTGGGTAGATACCTGGTAATAATAATTAGGGTTTCTCAACTTTTGTAAAAAGGGGAAGAGATCCATAAAACATTCTAACAGGACAAAAGGGTTATTAGAGAGAAAACTTGGGAAACTGCTAAGTGGTAATATTTCTAATGCAAGTTAATAACTTGCTGGAAACCCAGGAGGAAGGTGTTTTGTCTTAGCTTTGCCATTAAGCACAAAGCCGGAACTTTCTGCACATAATTTATAACATGCAGAGTTCTGCAGATTTCATTAAGAGGTACTAAATAAAGCTTGACACCTCCCAAGGTGCTCCATAGGCTGAGATTTGGAGAGATAAGGGGCGCTTCTTCCAAGGTCAGACCTAGGCAGTAGAGAGACCATGAGTTTGAGCAGATTAAAGGAGAACCGCAATTATAACGCACACGCATGCACACATACACGCTCACAGGTGGTCGGTAGGAATAACCTGTCTAAATATCACGCTCTCGGTGACAGACAGTATTTTCCAAAGAAGCAAATGCTCTTTCTATAATGGACACTGACTCTCTTCCATTGACAGGGAAGTAGGGGGCTTGGGGGTGGGGGGGTCTGCTCCTTTCCTTTACATTGGGTGGGTGTGACTTTAGTGAGTGTGATACCACATGGCTTCTGGGGATAGTTCCTAAGAGCAATAAGACTTTGAATGGCCCTCTCTGAACCCTTGAGCTTGGAATCCTGCCATCAGCCATGGAAGGGCAGTGTGGGTTTCCTGAGGATGTTGATGACAGCCAGCATTGACCGCCCCCTCCAGCATTAGTATGAGCAGCAGCAAACATAGGGATTAGAGAGACTTCAGGCAGATCCAGCTCCAGCCTTTGAGCTGCTCCCATGGACACGGGATAGAGGAGAGATCAGTTGTCTGCACTCAGAACAAGTCCCAACATGCAAGTTCATAGGAAGAAAAAAAAATGTTATGAACCACCAAGTTTGTCACACAAGTTGTCACAATGGCAAATCTCTAGCATCTGTGAGAATAATGAGAGTTGCTTGGCCATCACTCCCGACAGAGAAGGGCCTGGAGACGCCCAGTCTACCAGATGCTTTAGCTGATCCAAGTGAACATAAGGGTGCAGCGGTGGCTTAGTAAAGCCTAAGTCGGACATGAGGACTTTCCCTTGTGCAGATGATCAGCAGGAATACGAAGCACCTTCGTGGCTCTCGCCTCTACATTGTACTGATTTTAGGGTCCCTGTAGGGAAAAAAACGACAGCCAAAAGTCAAGGTATATTTTACCAAGGCCACGGATTGATTCCACAAATCTGTTCTCTCTTCCTGTAGTGATAGTGAGTTCTTGCACGTTGGCAGCACACAGACTCCCCAGGATTAAGATGCGAGTGCAGGTGCCTGAGACACTCCAGGCTGATTCCCTGCGGTGTGTCCCCTCTCAGGGCAGCCGGGGAGGACAGGTGCAGTAGGCAGCACACAGACTCCCCAGGATGAAGACGCACGTGCAGGTGCCTGAGTCACTCCAGGCTGATTTCGTGTGGTCCGTCCACTCTCAGGGCAGCCAGGGAGGAAAGGTGCAGGCTCTAAGTGTATTTGCCGCCCCTCTGCTTTTTCTTCTCTGAAGCAGTGGAAGGACACACACAGACACAACCTGGACAGGTAGGGGCAACTGTCCCCAGCCAATGGGGATGAAGTTGGGGGATAAATGCCACCATCTCCCCTTCCTCCAATGGAGTCATTCTGAACCGTGCCCCACAAGGTCTCACAGGGCTGCCTGGAAAGTATCCAGCCATGTACTATGAAAATTAGTATTAACAATGGCTGGATACTTTGTGCAGCCCTCATTTTCTTCATATAATCTAACCACTTTATTCTGATAAATAAGGATGAGTCAGCTGGGCATGGTGGCTCATGCCTGTAATCCTGGCACTCTGGGAGGCCAGCATGGGTGAATTGCTTGAGCTCAGGAGTTTGAGACCAGCTTGAGCAAGAGCAAAGATCCTATCTCTACTAAAAATAGAAAAACTAGCTGTGCATTAAACTAGCAGGTGCCAATAGTCCCAGCTCCTCAGGAGACTAAGGCAGGAGGATGGCTTGAGCCCAAGACTTTGATGTCGTGAACAATGAGGCCACAGCACTCTACCCAGGGTGACAGACTGAGACTCTGTCTCAAGAAAAAGAAGGATGGTTCCCACTCTTACCTTCTAGATGCATCAAATTGTGAATGATTTGAAAACTGCAGTAGGAACTCTGGCTCTGCCATCAAGCTGAGAGAGTGCCTTAATTGCAATTGTGCTGATTTTGTCAATATGATGACTTGACAACTTGCTAAAATGAGTTTCTGAAGACCCGAACCTCATGCAATTCCTGCAAAAATGGATGCAGGTGGAGGAGCCAAGATGAGTGACGGGGAGCACAGGGTAAGGGGGACGATGTGGCACCCCGGGGGCCCCTGGCTGGGCTCTGCTGGTTCTGATGTTTCTGTAGTTTGTGCTGTCTGTGTAATGTGAGCTGACATGACCAACATGGAAAATAAAGACAGTTTCTTGCCTCTCATGGGGTGCTGACGCCTTGTCCATGTGTAAAGAGACAAACCCAGTCAGCTTGATTCCAGAAAGTTTATTTGGCTTCTGTATTTAATCCATCAGGAATCTCAGTTTTGGATCCTTGAAAATGAAAATGTCATTGGATAGGTCTTTTCATCCTGGAAACAGGGTTGGAAAATAAAACCTTTTTAAAAGATGGAAGATGGTTGAAAGTGCTGCTGACCAGGCCACAAGAGATGGACTAAGACTCCATGGCAAACACTGACATTCACTCTGAGTTCCTAATTTGGGCCATTCAGAAACTTTAATCTTAAAGCTACTTTTCTATAGGAGCTGGAGAAAGTAAATTACTTAGGTTAATGGGATTCTATTGTGTTTATCATGTGGAAATAATCATGAATTCATTTCTAATGCTTTTGACAGTGATAAGGACCACAGAGCACTTACTAAGCATCAAGACTGTCTTGCCTCACTGAATCTCAAATTGATCCTATGAGAGGGATGATTTTATTACTCATTTCCCAGATGAGGGTCTAGGCACAGAAAGGTTAAGTAACTGAACTGCAATGCAGAACTGGATGTGAGCTCAGATAGACTGGTTACAAGCCCACTATCATAGCTACTGTTCTACACAGAGATAATGGTGTCGCGACATTCTAAATCCTTTTATTAGATTCCCTGAAAAAATTGAAATTTGGGACTTTTAAAATTTATATCCCTAAGAGACACACACAGTCTTCTAATTGTTTTCTCCTCTATCATACTCATTTTTTTTCTGTCCTTTTCCTTTTTTTCATTTTCCCCCATGGCCAATGAGATAATCGCTTTGTTATAATTGAAAATTGGGAAACATTTTAGTGGAAAAGTCAGGGAACACAGCAACAATGACAACTTTTGGTTCTTACCATTGTTTTTTCGCTTATTAGGACTAGTAATGGCTGAAGTGCCTTTAGAATAGTTTAGATTAGGGCCAGGCGGAGTGGTTCACACCTGCAATCCCGGTACTTCTGGGGGCTGGGGCAAGGTAACCGCTTGAGGCTGGGAGTTCAAAACTAGCCTGAGCAACATTGTGAGACTCTATCTCTACGAAAGAATGAGGAAAAATGAGCTGGGCACAGTGGCTGAGGCAGGAGAATCTGCTGAGCCTGGGATTTCTAGGTTACGGCGAGCTATGATGTCACCACTGTGTTCCAGCCCTGGCAACATAGCGAGGGTCTGTCAGAAACAAACACACACACACAGAAGCAATATACTGCAGGGGCGTCTCTGCCCTTGAGGAGGTCACAGTCTATCCAGGGAGACAAATGCACATATAAAATGACTTGAGACGATTATAAGCAACATGTTAACAAGTGCCAAATAATTGAGTATTATAAACTAAAGATCTAATGCTGCAGGGTACAGAGGGATGACTTTTTGAAATAAAACTCATATAACCTGAAATTCACCATTTTAACCATTTTAAAGTATGCATCTCACTGGTTCCTGGTAGATTCACCATGTTATATAAACATCACTACTATGTAACTCCAGACACAACCTCCCTGCCCCTAACCCCCGTGTCTATTAAACAGCAGCTCCCCGTTCTCCTTCCCCTCAGCCTCTGGCCAACACTGGTCTACTTTATGTCTACATATGGATTAGCTTATTCTGGACATTTTCTGTAAATGGAATTATGTAACATGTGGTCTTTTGCCTGACTTTTTCACTTAACCTAATATTTTCATAGTTTATTTATGTTGCTGTGTATATTAGTACTTCGTTTCTTCTTGTGACTTTATAATATTCCATTGTATGGAGAGCCACATTTTGTTTATTCATGGATAAGTTAACAGGCATTGGGCTGTTTCCCCCTTTTAGGCTGTTATAAATAATGCTTATATGAGCATTTATGTACGAGTTTTCAGTAGATATGTGTTTTCATTTCTCTCGAGTATATATGTAGGAGTGAAATTGCTGGGTCATGTGGCAATACTACCTTTAACTTTTTGAGGAGCCACCAAAATGTTTTTCAGGGTGGCTGTACCATTTTATAACCACCCCCAACAATTTATAAACATTCTAATTTCTCTAGATCTTTTCCAACACTTATTATTATTATTTTTGGATTATAGCCAACCTAGTGGATGTGAAGTGGCATCACATTGTGGTTTTTACTTGCATTTTCCTACTAAAAATGTTGACCATTTCTTTAATGTGCTTTTTAGCCATTTGTGTATCTTCTTTGGAGAAATGTCTATTCAAGTCCTATGCTCATTTTTTAAAATTGAGTTTGTCTTTTTGGTAAGAGTTCTTTATATATTCCGGTTACTAGACTCTTCTCAGATATATGATTTATAAGTATCATGTGGGTTGTCTTTAAACTTCCTTAGTAGTGCTTGATCCACAAACCTTCTTAAATTTTTTTTTTTTTTTTTTTTTTTTTTCTTTGCAGTTTTTGGCCAGGGCTGGGTTTGAACCCGCCACCTCTGGTATATGGGGCTAGAGCCCTACTCCTTTGAGCCACAGGTGCCACCCAAACCTTCTTAATTTTAATGAGTCAAATTTCTGTTTCCTTTGTTATTGCTCTAGCTTTTGGTGTCTTAGGAAACAGTAGCTGATTAGGTCATGAAGACTTGCATCAATTTTTCCCTCCAAGAGTTTTACCACTTACATGGAGAACTTTGACACATTTTGGTTAACTTTTGTATATGAAAGTATAAAAATTTAATTAATATTTGTGTAGGAGATAGGGGTCTAAATTTAGTCTTTTGTATGTGGATATTTAGTTATTCTAGAACTCTTTGTTGAAAAGAGTATTCTTTTCCAATTAAATGGCTGCAGCATCCTTGTTGGAAATTGACCAAAGACTCTCAATTTTATTACATTGATTTATGTATCATTCCAGGAACACATTACCTTATCTTTGTAGTAAGTTTAAAAAATCAGGAAGTGTGAATCCTCCAATTTTGCTCTTATTTTTCAAGTTTATTTTACCTATTTGGTTTACCTTACAATTTCATGCACTATTTAGGATCTGCCTGTCCATTTTTATAAGAAAGACAGCTGGAATTTTGGTAGGAATTGTAGATTGAATTATATAAATAAGTTTGGGAGGTATTGTCAGTTTAAAAATATTAAGTCTTCAAATCCATAACCATGAGATTTCCCCCCACCCCCATTTATTTGGGTCTTCTTTAATTTTTTTTGACAATATTGTATAGTTTTCAATCAAAAGGTCTTGAAATTACTTTGTTAAATTTATCCCTATGAATTTTATTCTTTTTATGCAATTATAAATAAAATTACTTTCTTAATTTCATTTTCTGTTTGTTCATTGAAAATGTATGCAAATACAATTGTTATTTTTATATTAATCATGTACCCAGCAACTTTGCCAGACTTGTTTATTAGCTATAATAGTTTTTCATGGATATTTTCATAGGTTTTTAATATGTAAAATCACATCATCTTATATAGAAAGATAGTTTTACTTCTTTCTTTCCAGTCTGGATGTGTCTTTTATTTACTTTTCTTCCCTAATGGCCCTGGCTAGAACTCCCAGTATAATGCTGAATAGAGTAGACTTTCTCATCTTTTTCCTGATTTTGGGAGGAAACATTTGGTTTTCTTTACATTAAGTACAATGTTAGCTGAGAGTTTTTCATTGATGTCCTTTAAATGAAGCCCTTTTTGGGCTGTGCCTGTGGCTCAGTGAGTAGGGCACCGTCCCCATATACTGAGGGTGGTGGGTTCAAACCCAGCCCCAGCCAAACTGCAACAAAAAAAATGGGCATTGTGGCTGACACCTGTAGTCCCAGCTACTCGGGAACCTGAGGCAAGAGAATCACCTAGCCCAAGAGCTGGATGTTGCTGTGAGTTGTGACGCCACAGCACTCTACCAAGGGTTACAAAGTGAGGCTCTGTCTCTAAAAAAATTAAAAACAAACAAACAAACAAAATGAATTCCTTTTCTATTACTAGTTTGTTGAGTATTTTTATAAGGAAAGGATATGGTATTTTGTCAAATACTTTCTCCACGTCATTTGAATGCACCATCAAGTGCTCCTGATAAAATGTAAAGCAGACCATTCTAGTCTTGTGTAGTTGTGTCCAATCTTTCTTAAGTTAAAACCAAAGTCCCCATCATTGCTTTTGAGTGTTAAGATTTTGGTCTCCTCACCCCTCTGATTTTCTCCATTACTCTCTCTCCTTTTCCACTCTACTGGCCTTCTCATTGTCCTTCGGATATTCTGGGCAAGTGTCTCTATCTGCCTCTGCAATTCCTGTGCTTAAAACTCTCATCCCCAGCTATCCGCCTGGCTAAGTTCCTCAGATCTGCTCAATTTCCCCCTTTAACTTCATCAGACTTTGACTATCCCCTCCACATTTCTAAACCCTCATATTCTGCCCAATTTTATCAATAGCATTAATAATCTATGTACTGCACAATTTATTTACTGATCGTGTAGTGGTCTACTGTCTATTTCCCCCAGTAGAGTGTATGCTTCACCAGGGCAAGGATTTCCATCTTTTTTGCTTACTGTACGTAACCTCAGCACTTAGAAGAATGCCTGAGACATGGCGGGTACTCATTCTTTTGACTGAATTTTCTAAGCAATGGTGTGTTGGTAAATGTTTAAAATCCAGCTCTTCAAGTGAAAAAACAAGCCTTGATTTATAGCACGTGCCAATTTTCATGGTGCAAATATTTCCACCATGGCTGATTTCAATATGCTAACTACGTGTCACTGAGTGAAGAATTAGGGACAAATGTGCACAATTGGCTTTCCCAGTATGCTGCTGGTCTTGGGCCAGGGAATATGGAGATTTGATCTCATGTGAAAATTCTTATTGACTGGCACCGTCTATATGACCACAATGTTGGAAAGGGTCCTGAAACTTGGCTCAAGCCCAGCAGGAAAAAGTGTTCCAATAATTGGGAGTATCACATAGGTACGGAAGGGGTATTTGCCAATCCACTTTAAAAAATCTCTTTCAGAAAGAGAAGATGGAGCATTCTGAAAGGTTCTTATTTTTCTAGTTTTCATTTCCCCCCCTTTCCTGGTGTTTTATTTTTTTTTTAAGAGCCCAACATTTTAAGCTTCACTATAAACTGAAATTTTTCTAAATGGAAGAACCATTTATTTACACAAAAAATTGTTCAAAATACTTTCAATTTCTAGGCCAGTGAAATACTCTGAGTATCACGGCCATCTAGACAGTTGTAGTAGTACAGAAGCTCTTGGCAAAGGTCAAGCATTTATGTCAAGCAATTGTCAAACAACCATGTCTATTTGCTTTGTGCGTTGGAAACTTCTTCAAAAATGGATGATTCTTTTATTTCCTTCTTCTGTTTTGATGAGTGGATGCCTGAAGAGCATGTATCTGAGATCTCAAAGAGAGTGAGAAACCTTCAGAATAACATAACGGCATCCTGGAATGCGGTCCTACCGTTTTGGTAAATTGACTTCCCAGGAAGAAGAGAAAGAAGAGCATGGGACATAAAAGAGATGGCAATCTGTTAGGAGGACACTGCCAGGGGCAGGAGCAGTGAGTGGCAAAGGGGCTGCCCCACAGGTCTGCAGATAGCAAACAGCTGGTTACTAAGCTGACTGGTGATCCACATGAAAAGATGAAAGAGAAGGGGAAAAAAAAGGAGATGTTGACAGTTTTTAATGTTATAATTTACACCCTGAAAGCAGATCAGAGATTAACTTTATAGTTCTTTCAAAAATATACTTCTTGTTTTCTTTTATTTTAATACTAGGGAGCAGAGATTGGAGAGGAAAGCCATGCATAGAGCATGAGTGTAGATAAATCCACATTCAATAATCCATGAATAGAATCTACAGAGAACTCAAATTAATCAACAAGAAAAGAGCAAACAATTCCATGTATCACTGGGCAAGAGACTTAAACAGAAACTTCTCTAAAGATGACAGATGAATAGCTAACAAACACATGAAACAATGGTCATCATCCCTAACAATCAGAGAAATTCAAATCAAAACAACTCTGAGATATCACCTAACCCCAGTAAGATCAGCCCACATAACCAAGTCTCAAATCTGCAGACACTAGCATGGATGTGGAGAGAAGGGGACACTTCTGCACTCCTGGTGGGATTGAAAACTAATACAACCTTTATGGAAAGAAGTGTGGCGAATTCTTAAAGAACTAAAAGCCAACCTTCCATTTGATCCTGCACTTTCATTACTATGTATCTACCCAGAAGAACAAAGATTGTTTTACCACAAAGACATTGCACCAGAATGTTTATTGTAGCTCAACTTACAATTGCTAACTTGTGGAAGCAACCCAAATTCCCATCAACCCATGAATGGATTAACAAATCATGGCATATGTATACCATGCAATATTATTCAGCCATAAGAAAAGATGGAGATTTTACATCTTTTATGTTTACCTAGAAAGAGTTGAAGTACATTCTACATGTGGACATGTGGATACTTAACAGAAGAGTCATACCTTTATGTATTTACATTGTAGAAATTTGATAAGTTTAAAATCAATATTCAATTGTTTGTTATAAGTGGGTTAAAAAAATTAAATTAGGTTCGGCGCCTGTAGCTCAGTGAGTAGGGCGCTGGTCAGATACAACAAAGGTGGCAGGTTTAAGCCTGGCCTGGGCCTGCTAAACAACAATAATAACAGCAACCTAAATAAATAAATAAAACCCCAGTTTCTGACCAGAGCAGGTCAGAAGGTATGATTTAAAAAAATTAAATTAAAAAATGATTACAAATGATGAACTAAAGAAAACAAAGACAGGAGAGAAATGGATCAGAAAAACCCAAAATCTGTTACAAAGTACGAAAGCCTAAACGCCTAGCCCTTTCAGACAAAGACACTGCCTTAGAACTTCACCCCTCCCCCAGGGCTACTTCCCTGAGGTCACTGAGCAGACAAGGTTGGCTGGGCCGGGGCTGTGCTCTCAGAGAGAGTAGATACTTTTAAAGAGTTAGAAAATACCGAACACACTAGAAACAGGACAAACGTCTAAACCTCATTAAGAGAGAAAGCGTCTCTCAGATAAAGATAAAGAGAAAAGTATCTCCTTTCTTTGTCATCTCGGTATGGGCCAAATGGTCTACTGAAGATTAATTGCCATTCCTGTGATCTGTGTGCATGGCCTAATGGGGGTCTGCTTTGACATCCTGCTCCTGAACTGTTTCTCTGTTCCCTGCTCTGTTTATATTAAGATCATAAATAACTTAAAATAATAATAATAAGATACAAATCAGTCTAATGAACAGTTAATTAAAAATAGTTTATTTAAAAAATACAAGCCCAACAAAAATCATGACATAGGGTTTAGCCTTCCCCCTTTAGATTGATAATTAAAACAATGATATACCATATATACTCGAGTATAAGCCGAGTTTTTTTGGCACAAATTTTGTGCCTAAAAACCCAAACTCGGCACAAATTTTGTGCCAAAAAAACTCGGCTTATACTCGAGTATATACGGTATGTATATATATAATAAAAACAAAACAAATCTAAAACAAGAGACTTTTCCACCAGAGCTCACACTTAAGGGTGATCAGCCACCCTGACCCAACTCTCTAAAAAATTTTCTCTTTATGTCTTGACTTTTTCATTTTTCCCTCATCCCCTCATCTCCACCAGTTACTGAGAGAAAACTCACTATATAATTTGGAGGTGATCCCCAACAACATTCTTTTAGTAAAGTATCACAAGAATGAAAAAAATCCAATGTACTCCATACTAGTGTGAAACCAATATATAAATAACTATATGCCCACACAAATGATAAAACACAAATATTGTCTAGCGGGGGGGGGGGGGAGAGGAAAGAGAAGGGAGAGGAGAGAAGGGAGGGCAATTGGTGGGATCTCACCTAATGTGCACAACGTAAGGATGTTCAGCACACCCCCTGGGTGAAGGGCTCAACTACAGTGTGGACTTTACCTTAGAACTGAAAACAATGTAACCTAAAAATATGTGCCCTTATATTAATTTGAAATAAAAAATAAAGTATTCAAACAGAAAGACAAACTGTTAAAAGGAAAACGTATAGAAGGTAAAATCATGACCCTCTGAGAAATATAAAAGGAGGATGGGTCTAAGGTTTTATTTAACTGATTTATTAATGAGAGAACCAGGAAAATAGGATAACTTGTTCAAAAGAGAATTATAAGAACCATATTTTTTTTAAGCAGTAAGGAACACAAGCATAAATTTTCAAATGGTTGCAAAATGGATCTATCCATAGGGAATAACCAGTTGTATTCTACCGAACGTAAATTACTTACATTTCTAGGGACAAGAATAATTTGCTTTATTGTTAGTTTTCTATAACTTGTGTAGTTATCAACTAGCTCAAACTCAATGAAAGGTAGAGACAATCCAGAAGGAAGGACCCTCAAGAATCTTTTCCCTCCCATTTCAATGTTCTCAAGTAACACTCAATAAGTATTTGTTCAATGAATGAATAGTGAATTAGAAACAAAGAAATAGTGTATTTCAAGAAGAAAAGTGCAATCAACTGTGTCAAATGCTGCTGAGAGGACAAGAAAGATGAGAATTGAGAATTGATCACTGGATTTGGTAACACGGTGACTTTAGAAGAATTCTAGGGGTAAATGCCTGATTAGAGTGAGTTCAAGGGCAACTGGAAGCAGCGAACGTGAAGAGAATTAGGTAATTGTTTAGTAACAGCATTACTGTAAAAGGGTGCAGAGAATAGGGTTGAGCTAGAGAAAAACATGACATCAAGATAGGATATTTTAAAAGCTAAAAGATAACTTGGCATTTAATGTGCTAAAGATAACTCATAAGAGTGGGAATGTCAAAGAGGGGGTAGTTGTGAGGGGAAGGCCGTGAGTGGAGGAGAGGGAAGAAGACTGAGTTGGAGTGAATAATTGCCTCAGGTCAAAGAACGGACAGTTCATCTGTTGGATAGCAGGTTGTTGACTCAGAGTTTTGTTCTTGTTTCTGATTTAAAACAACACAAACAATAAACCTGAGTCTGAAGATTATTTAATAAGAGGCAACAAACACACCCCACAGAGCTTACTAAGTGGTGGCAAAGTCAGTTTTACATGGTGGTCATCATCCCGCCCTTCCCTGGGTATTGCACTGTCCAATATGTAGCACCAGTCACGTGAACTATTTAAGGGAAAATTAATTAAAATTAAATACAACTTAAAATTTTCAGGTTCTCACACTAACTACATTTCAAGTGCTCAGCAGCCACATGATGTTACTGCTGTAGCAACAGATGACTTTCCAGCATCGACTGACGTCCTATTAGATAGCACTGGCCCAGAAGCACTGGTGGAGAATTGCGAGAGTTGGGGGTCCCCAGCCTGCGTGGAGAGGGCTCTAGCACTCCTGTATTCTGCATCATTGATTCCCCCCAACCCCCCAACTGTGTGTCTGGGCGTGCTTCAGATCTGTTGCACTGCCCTGGGCTGATGTTAGAGTGGAAAACACTGGACAGGTAGTGGGTGGGAGGAAGAGAACAAGGTACTAGCAGGTGTCAAAGCGATGAGAAGGTCTCTTCCAGCCATCCCTCAAATATAGATGAGTGAACTCTTAATAGACATGTCGGTATGTGCTGATTCTCTTTTGGCTTTTAGTTTTAATTACATTTTAATTACAAGGGTAAATGCATAAACATGTTTTCTTAAGCATTCCTTTAAAAATTTCTTCCTTATTCATAATCTTCATTGTTATTCGTTTTAAAGAAAAAATTAATTTGGTTTTCACTTTGGGCATCAAAGATGAAAGTTATGGGGAAAAATAGAATCTTCTGGATGAGAAGTACCTTTACAAGCACCACCTACCTATAGCTGAAAGAGGTGCATGCCAGACCCTCTGCCATCCCGTGCTTGGGTGCTTCTGGGCATGTAGACAGTATTTTTCTTACATATCACAGCAGGTCTTCAGGAAAAAAGCAATAGTACCCATCATCTGCAATTCATTTGCAGAAGATTTTTTAAGGTTAATCATTAAATATCATATTGTGATCTTATCTTATAACATACTTGATGTGCTTCTAACATTTAATAGTATTTTCATTTCTGTGAACCTCCTTATACCAAACTCCTGGGCTCAAGTGATCCTCCTGCTACAGCCTTTGGAGTAGCTGGGACCACGGCATTAATTTTCCACTGGTGTCTTCCTCACTGGTGTGCTGTGAGACCTTCTTAAGTGGGTAGTGAATTTTTTTTTTTTTGCTATGAAAAATTTTAAGCATCATTAATTAAATTATTTTTGAAAAAAGTTCAAAGCACGGGAAGCATTTTTTTTACTTTTTTTTTTTTTTTTTTGATCAACACAATTTAAGTGTTCCATGGAAGTGTAACTATAGGTTCAAGTGTACTGTGAGATAAAAAATAAAAAAAAAAAAAGGTTGAAAAACCCTGTAGTACATGCATATGCCACTATGCCCGGCTGTTTTTTTTCTATTTTTAGTATAGACAGAGTCTTGCTTTTGCTCAGGCTGCTCTCAAACTCCTGAGGTCAAACAATCCACCTGCCTGGGCCTCCCAGAGTGCTAGGATTACATGTGTGAGCCACCATGCCTAGCAACAGGAGACAGTTTAGTAATTAAGAGATATCAAACATTTAATTTCAAGTCATCAGAACCAAAACTCATGCTGAAGCTTGGTCCCCAGTGTGTGGGATAGGGAGGTGGTTCCTTTAAGAGGTGATTAGGTCATTAATGTCTTTCCTGCATTAGTGCTCAAGGGAACGTATTCGTTTCTGCAAGAGTGAGGTTGTTACAAGTGAAGTCTGCCTCCTGTTTGGCCATTTTCTTCACAGGCTGAGCTCTCCTTTCTCCACTCCCCCATGTGGTGACCTGGCTGTGGAGCAGATGCCTATTATGCTTCTTACACTTCCCAGCCTCCAGAATCATGAGTCAAATAAACCTCTTTCCTTTGTAAATTACCCAGTCATAGGCATACTCTTACAGAAACACAAAACAGACTAAAGCAATGGTAAATACTGTGGGGAAAAAGTAAAGTAGAGCCAGGGGATTGTAGAGAATGGGGATGGAAGAGGTCAGAAAATATTCCCTGAAACGGTGCTACATGAACAACGGTGTTGGAATCAGACACTCAGTTGTTGGCAGGCAGCACATCCAAGGTAGATGTCACAGCCAGGGCAGACCTGGAGTGGAGGGGCAGGAGGGTGGAATCTGGTGTTCATTTAGGAACTAAATAATCTAAAAACAACTAGGAGGGCTGGGGCAGATGTTGATACATAAGAACAAATACATCTCTATAATAGTATGGTACTTGGGGAGCTTTCAGCATAGTTATATATAATTTATATAACTTTAAATAATTATTATATGTTATAAATTATATATATATTTCATTCCAAGGCTGGGCAGACACCATGAAGTCTTGAGTTACCACCTTTAGCATTTTTTATTTTAATATACTAATAAAATTCAAACATAAATAGACATCGAAAGAAAACCAGTGGCATGATAGGGAAGGGCTGACACTAACAGAGACTCTATCAACCAGAGAAAGGGGGAGTTCTAGAAACTGAAGAGATAGTGAAATGAGTTCATTAGTTTCAGAGAAATTAGAGGTAACATTTCACCCACAGAACAGAAAGAAGGTGCTAATGAAAGTGAAAAGAAAACAATAAATTCCTGGTGGACATTAACATATGCTAATAGATATTTAAAAAAAAATTGAAAGAATAAGTTCAGGGCATCACTCAGAACATAGCAGAAAATAAGAGGAAAAGGTAAGAGACATGGAAGACCAAGCTACAAGGGACAGAAAAGAAGAAAATTCCCCAGAGCTGATAGGAGACAACTTTTAAATGGACGGGTTTACTGAATACTGAGCTGAATAAATAATTAAAATTCCAATTCTACTCACAAGGCTACAAAATGTCCAAACATATGAAATAAAGATAAAATCTTGAGAGGGTCACAATAAAGGAATAAGACCTGTGGAGGGCCTGCAGTCTGGCATTCTTTCAAGCCTCCAGACTTTGTGCAACCAGCTTGCGCAAAAAAGGGCCTTGATGCAAAAACGAGACAAGCTATTCTTGTAGGAACATTCTGTTTCTCAAGAGTACATCTGGCCTGAAACATTTTGTGGTCTGGCCTTTATATATCCCCCACACCCGCCGCTTTAACTTCCTTGTTACATGACTTTATAAGACAGCTTGACAAGCAATAAAAGTGAGACTTGATCAGACTCCTGTCTTGTCTCCATTCTTCACATCCCTTGCCTCTTCCCATTCTCACCCCCTCCTCCAGGTATCCCTGATCAACTGACACGCGGGTCGGGTCAAAGACCAAGACTGTCATCAGACTTTTCATCTGTGATGCCGGTTTCAGAAAGGCATGACGTAGAGCTTTTAAAGTTCTGAGGGGTCTAGACTTGTATCTCTAGCTTAACTAATTACTAAACATAGGTTAAATTATATTCTTGGAAAGTTCCATGTATCTTTTCTGAAAAGCAATCTGAATATATACTTCAAAGAGAAGGTAACTATCACAAGAGAAGAGGATGTAGTATTCTATTTATATATAGAAACAGAGTCCCACTGTGTCACCCTGGGTAGGATGCCATGATGTCAGAGCTCACAGCAACCTCACACTCTTGGGCTGAAGTGATTCTCTTGCCTCAGCCTCCCAAGTAGCTGGGATTACAGGTGACCACCACAACACCCAGCTATTTTTTGTTGCAGTTGTCATTGTTGTTTAGCTGGCCCAGCCTGGGTTTGAACCCACCAACTTTGGTGTATGTGGCTGATGCCATAACCACTGTGCTATGGGTGCTGAGCCGTATTATATAAATTTTTATATAAACAGAAGATCATCTCAAAAAAAAAAAAAAGAAAAGAAAAGAAAAGAAAATATATCTCAGGAAGATAGCTATATGCCCTAGAATAAAATTGGTCTAAATTATAACAGGCTAGCAGAAAGCTCTAATAAAACTTTCTTCCAACAAATAACAAACTATTCCAAACAATAGCTAAAATGAATGAGATGCTGAGAACTATGTATGCTATATCAAAAACATGATTCTTTCCTCAAGTTGTATAATAAGGCATTACAAACTCAACATGTCCCAAATTGAACTTCTGATGTCCTCTACACTCAATCTGAAGCCTGAGGCACCCCACCTTCCTTATCTGAATTGTTGACAGTACTATATTTGCAGTTTTTCAGGTTGAAAACATGGGAAATGTCCTTGAGTCCTCCACATCTAATCTGCTAGGATTTCTCATCAGCTCTTTCCTTAAAATATACTCAGAGTGAAAACAGTTCTCAGACATCCACTATTCCTACCCTGCTCTGAGTGACCATCGTCTCTCCCCTGGACAACTCAAGTGGTTCCTAACTTCTTCTCCTGCCACCTCTTACAGTCCGATCTCAGTACTCTGTCATGTTCTCCTTGACTGAGAGCCCACCAATAGCTCCCAATTTCATTCAGAGCAAAAGTCAAAGTTCCTAGGATGGATTTCCAAGTCCTTGACCTAGGCTTCTACTTCCTGCCTCCTGCTTCTCTCTCCCTCACTGGCTCAGCTGCAACCATACTGACCTCTGTTCACTTACGTGAGCAAACTCTAAGAAGCAGACAGTAGAATGGTAGTTGTCAGAGAGTGTAGTGACGGGGAAGTAAGGAGTTGTTGTTCAATGGGTGTAGAGTTTTCATGCAAAATGAAAAAGTTTTAGAGATCTGCTCTACAACCAAGTGCATATGGTTAAGAATTACTTTACTGTATACTTAACATTTTGTTAATAAGGAAAAATTTTTCTTAGGCAGATAGAAAAATTTCTCCTGAGTGTGTGTCTGTGTGTGTGTGTGTGTGTGTATGCATAAAATTTGACATATAGAAACAAATACATATCAATATGCTTCAGAAAAATTTCTCCTGTGAGTGTGTGTGTGTGTATGCATAAAATTTGGCATATAGAAATAAACACATATCAATATGCTTCTCTCATATACATTTTCATATAAATGATAAATGATAACATACTTTATTCAAAGGCGGCAACATTGCTTTTTAAATATAATTTGAAGATTATTTCATAATACTAAACAAACAGGCTCATTCTTAAAAAATAAAAAAGAGTTGGCTCAACATAGCTTAGTTTAAAAGGAAATACTATGTTAAAATAATTTTGCAGTTTTTAATCTTCAAAGTATATAAAACAAAGAATCTGGACTCACATATGGATGTAATGACAAAGAAATGCATTAGAATGCTCTAACAGAGTTTATTTATTTATTTATTTTTAATTTTATTTATTTATTTTTTATTCTTAAAACATAGTTGTGTACATTAGAACAATCAAGGGGTACAATGTGCTGGTTTCATATACAATCTGAAATATTCTCATCAAACTGTTCAACGTAGCCTTCCTGGCATTTTCTTAGTTATTGTATATAGGCATTTATTTAAAAGATTGCGTAGAGTAGACATTTTTAG
>CAUYPK010019303.1:0-17977 GCA_963574355.1 Loris lydekkerianus
CCAAAAGAGTGTTGAAATCTTTGACTATTATGGAGGTGGAGGAAATCAAGTTGCTCATGTCTGTTAGAGTTTCTCTTATAAATTGATGTGCATTTTGGTTGGGTGCGTAGTTATTAATAATTGAAATCTCATCATATTGAGTATTACCCTTAATAAAGATGAAGTGATCATTCTTATCCTTGCTTGGTTTTGTTGGTTTAAAGCCTATTGTTTCTGCAAAGAAAATTGCAACACCTGCTTTTTTCTGATTGCCATTTGCCTGAAATATGGATGACCATCCTTTCACCCTGAGTTTATATTTGTCTTTTAAGGTAAGAATTGACTCTTGTATGCAGCAAATATCTGGCCTGAGTTTTTGTATTCAGTCAGATAACCTATGCCTCTTTAGAGGACTGTTTAAGCCATTCCCAATAATGGAGAATTTTGATAAGTCTGGTAAAATTTTGGGTATCGAGTTTTTCAAAAGTCTAGTGGACATTTTTAATCCTTTTGCCAGTGTGAAATTTGGAGTTTGATCAAAAGTTTCTGAGTGAGTTTACTTTTGTGGTAGAGGATTGGGTTGGTCATTGTGGAGGATAGGTCTGAGAATATACAGAAGAGCTGGTTTGGTTATGGCAAATTTCTTCAACATAAGAATGTCATTAAAGTATTTAATTTCTCTATCATAAATGAAACTCAGTTTAGCTGGATACAGGATCCAGGGTTGAAAGTTATTTTGCTTTAGGAGATTAAAATTCAATGACCACCCTCTTCTGGCTTAAAAAGTTTCATCAGAGAGATCTGCAGTCATTCTCATATTCTTCCCTTTGTAGGTAATGGATTTCTTACGTCTGGCTGCTTTGAGAATTTTTTCCTTCATATTAACTTTAGTGAAGTTAATTATGACATGCCTGGGGGATGTCTTATTGGGATTGAGTTGTGCTGGGGTTCTGAAATTGTCTGGTATCTGAATTTCAGGATTTCTAGGCATGTATGGAAAATTATCTTTCATAATTTCATGGAGAAGGGCCTCTGTGCCTAGTGAGGTGACTTCATTGGTTTCAGAGATACCAGTGAGGCGGATATTAGCCTCCTTCGAATTATTCCAGAGTTCTCTGAGAGAATGATCCGTTTTTGCTCTCCATTTCTCTTCCTCTTTGAGAGTTTGGGATTGTTCAAAGGCTTTGTCTTCAAAGTCAGAAATCCTTTCTTCTGCTTGCTCCATTCTGTTACTGAGGGATTATACTGTATTTTTCAGCTCTTTGAGAGCTGCAAATCCTTGCTTCAGTGTGTCTAAATATTTGGTGGTTTTGTCTTTAAATTCATTAAATTCTTGAGACAACTTTTGAATTTCTTCTCAAATTCCTAATTTTGACTTTTGAATTGCTGCTCGAAGTTCTAATTCCAAATTTTCCTCCACTTTATTGATCTTGTTTGCAATCCAAATTCTGAATTCGATTTCTGATATCTTGGCCAGTTGTTTATGAATGGGATCTTAAGTTACATCTGCCATATCTTTCCTTGGGGAGGTTGATCTATTCTGGTTATTCATGTTACCTGAGTTTTTCCGCTGAATTCACCCCATGATTGTTTTATACCCTTTGACTTTTCCCCTGGAGCTTTGTCGAGGACCCATACAGTGCTATGGCCTGATAAACTGGGGCCCTGTTTGGTGTGGTGGGGCTAAGTGGTTCTGTCTTGTTTTCAGCTGGTTTCTGTTTAACCCTAGTGAAACAGTTACTCTGGGTTGAAGTCTCAGCTTTGGAGAAATACCAGCATTTAAGTCACCTTGCCCACCAAAGGCAACAATTGGAAAAAGAAAATCAAACCTTCCTACAACCACACACCCAGGGCACCACCTGAATAGTCCTCAGGTGATTGGTTCAGTTCAAAAGGTCCAAATCAATTGTCTCAGTCAGCACTTGTCTCAGGTGGGAGAGTTTAAGAGATCTCTGGGAACTGGATCACAGGGGTCTGGTTACTACTCTGATATGGTTTGCTCCAGTGCTGCGTGGAGTCAGGAGGAGCCACCCTGCAAATAGATCAGTCTGTGAAGGTTGATATCTCCTTCCCTGCCTTGCACCTATGTCACACCCAGTCACTGATAGCTCTGCAGTTGGCTGACCCAGTTGCCTGTAGTGAACAGATACTCCAGGGGTTTGCACCTGCCTGATTCACAAGGATTCTATTTCTGTTCAGTCAGCCCAATGCTGTGCTCTGCCTCTATCTTGCAGGAGGAGGCAAGGTGGCAAGGTCCGACAACCTTGGGCGATTGATGAAGGCTGGGGGGTGTTCACTCATTTGCAGCCCCGCCTCTGATTGATGTTACTGACAGAACAGAACAGAACAACTTTTCAGGATTTTTTTTCTGTTCCTGCTAAATTACCCTGTTCGTTCTATCCTGCTGCCTTCCTTTGTCTATGGGCTGATGATCCCCTGAGGGCCAGGTGAGTCTTAGGCTCAGTAAAGTGGTCGTCTGGGTCAGCCCCACCCTTAGAACTTCCCTGACTGTGCTCCACCCAGGTCAGTACTGCCTTAGGCAAATCCTTTACTCACAGAGCCTGCACTTCTGTCCCATATCTGTTTGTGGTGGTTACCTGCCTCCTCTGGTTGCCCAGGGAGACAGGGAGTGTGGCTTCAGAATATCTGGGAGTGAGTCATATTGTTGCTAAAAGATGGCTGCTGCTCAGTGCCTCAGGGAACTGCTGCTCCAGTGTCGTTCCCTCTAAGCTGACCGTCCTCTCCTTGCTCCCGTGCCCCAGAGTCAGCATGGACCAGCTGCAGTTCAGGCACTGTGCACACCCGTCGAGAAATCAACCAAGAATCTAGACTCCTGGGGGACAGGCCTCCAGACCTCAGAGTGAGAGTGGAGGGGAGTGTTGGGAGCTCAGAGTTGCAGGTAGAGAATATATACAGTTTTATGCCTGGCAGGAGAATGCTGTGGCACCTTAGTAGGGGAGGTAGGTCAAGTTTTTAGAGTGTTTCTCCCTTGGAGTGTAGTGGGAGGACCTTTGAACTCTGCCTGTTTGTTTGTGGGGCACTCTGAGCCATTCTCATGGGAGAAGGGACTCCCATCCACTTGGTGGTGGATTTTGTACCTTTTGTTTATATCCGTGTGGTTGTGGCTCGTCTCAGCGGGGTTGATGTGCATTCTTCAACCTTCTCTCTTGGTGCAGCTCAAATCCACCAGGTTACTTTCTCAATTTCTGTCCTTTAACTCTCCTTCTGGACAGGAGTCTCTGTGGAAAGCTGGCTTCAGTCAGCCATCTTTTCTCCACGCCCTCAGAATATTTGGACATTTTTATGCAAAAAACCCTCCGTCTGCATCTCACATCATATACAAAAATTAATTCAAAATAGATCATAGTCCTAAATGTACCACCTAAAACTATAAAAATTAGAGGAGAAAACTTATGAGAAAATCTTTCTGTTTTTAAGTTAGGCAAAAGTATTTTAGTCATGACCCCAAAGAGTGATCAATACAAAAAAAAAAAAAAAGATAAAATGTGCTTCATGAAAATTAAATGTTCTCCTTCAAAGAAACTGTTAACGAACTAAAAGGCCTGCCACAGATGGGAGAAAAATCTTCACTCAGAGATACCAGAGAAAAATCTGCTAAAGGACTTTCATTCAGAGTATATGAACAAGTCAAAAAACTTCATAAGAAAACAAGTAACCCAAACTTCATAAGAAAACAAACAACCCGATGGAAAGTATATACAGGTGGCAAAAGTACACATGAAAAGATCCTTAACACCTCTAGTCATTAGGTAAATGCAAGTTAGTCACAATGTGATACTGCTACACATCCATTAGCATGGCGGAAATTCAAAAGACTGACTGTGGTCATGTTGCTAAGGATGTGGATCAACTGGCACTTTCATACTTGCTGGTGTGAATGTGAAATGTCACACTACTTTGGAAAATGATCTGTCAGTTTCTTAAAATGTTAAACATACATCTATCATGATCCAGCCATTCCACTCATAGTCATTTAGCCAAGAGACAAGAAAGAACTTCTCTACCCACACACTTATACACAAATGTTCACAGCAGCTTTATCTATAAAAGCCGCAAACTGGAAATTACACAAATGTCCTTCCAAAGGTGAAGTGTAGTATAGTCACAAAATGGAATACTATTCATCAACAAAATGAATGAACTATTTATACATACGCTAATACAAATTAACCTCAAAATAATTTTGAGGAGTACAAGCAACCAGAAAACTAAGAATACATGGTTTACACTTCTATTAATACAAAATACTAAAAGATGCAAACTAATCTATAGTGACAGAATAAGGATTGGTGTTTGCTTGTGTGTGGGGTGAACAGGAAGGATTATAAAGTACTACAAGTAGAATTTTAGGGTTCATAGATACGGTCACCATTTTGATTGCGTTCTTGATTTCACAGGTGTGTACATGTATATGTCAGAACTTATAAAATTGTGTTCTTCAGAATGTGGAGTTCATTTTTTTTTTATTTATACCTCAATGCTATTGTTAAAATGCGTTAGACCTTTTTCTTCAAACAAATATTTACATGGAAGACTGCTAAAGAAGGCAGAAAACAAAGCAGGGGCCTCCTGTCATCTTATTTCTGATGAGATCCATGAAACTCTCATTGGAAAAATTCTCACATAGAATATATGACTTCTGAAAATATATTTATATGTATAGATAAATGTTATATTGTATAATATGATATGATATTTCACTTTAATTCAAACCTTCTTCTCCAGTGTCTTGGGTTGCAATTATTCTTAACTATAATTGTAAAATGAGCCAGTTAGAATTTCTCTGAAAATAAACTATTAGAGATGCCAGAATTTACCTTGTATGTTGTGCCTATTCTTTTAAAAATTATTATTAAAATTTATTTTTAGAAAATATTTTAATAATATGTGACCCCCTTTTCCATCACTTAAAAATAATATACCCTTTTATTTGCTCTGCCTTTTTTAATGACTTAGGGCCACTATTATTGGAATGAATCCTGCATTATACTGAAAGGTAGTGACACCCTCTGGACTTCCTTAAATGTGCATGCATATACACTCCAGTAAATGGCTTAAAACAAGGACATTTTTTTCTCTTTATGGGGATAAATGGTAGGTATATCTGTCACTTCTATATTCTCTTTCCTCCTGTGCTATCATCTGTCACTTCTTGCAGAAAATGACTTCCTGGATCAGCATCCCTTCCTTCATTCTGATATTTAGACTTTAGTTAGTAAAGCATGTAGCCAAGCTTATTAGAATTATATGGACATAGGCTATGAATAGAAGACAAAAGTGTTGTCCTTTGAGAAAAATACACGACTAGTGCATAGACTATGTCCACTAAATGAAGTAATTAATTTACTATCTTCCAATTCTCAGCCCTATAATAATTTAATTTGGTTTGTTGCAGAACTCAGTTCCAAAGAGGTCAGATATTATTGTATTACATGTGCTAAGACCAGGATTTAAGAGAATAGAATATAGCACTTTCACCATCATAGTCATCGCTGGAAATATTTATTACTTCAACTCTTAGTAAAAGTCAGCCCTATTTGGGGGATCTAAAAATGTGAAAGTACCACTCCAAGTAATTTTGTCTAATGAATTTCTTGGTCTTCCTAGCTGTCAGATTCACAGGTAGTGCAGTTAGTTGATCTCTTGGTCAGTAATTTTTTTCTGTCTTTTCTCTCATATAAAGTATCAACTGTTGAAAGAGATGAACAAAATATAGACAATCCTTACATTTTTCAAAGAGGTTTATTTCCTCTTTCTCAAACCTCATCTTTCAAAATAATTCTGATCTTGTAAAAAAAAATTATTCTGTTTTGCAATTGTAAGGGAAGCTTTAAAAAGCACTGATAATGGAATCAATGGCTGAATTCAACACCTCATTAGGTAAAATGACAGATTTTTCCATACTGCAGAACAGAGGGTAAGTCTATTTTCAAGAATAGCTAGTAAGTATTCTAATTCACTGGGAGGATTATACACAAGAACTCCACTTAACAATTTTAGTTGCTATCTTTCCTTCCACAATATAGAAAAGAAAGTCTTGATTGAATGTTGAAAGGTCTCACAAGTTACTATTTATCCTGATAAATTCACTAAGATTCAGAGGTTGACCATCAGAAATTTGATTCCTTCAGCAGATTTAATTGTTTCTTTTTTAAGGAGGATGGAAGGGGCAGGGAAGAAACTTGGATTAACATTAACCAAGGTAGCAGAGGTGGATATATAAACCATAATGTCTATTTACTCTGAGAAATAATTCCATCAAGAAGGCCAGAATGCTTTTACCCCTTGGTCTAGGTAGTCTGTCCCTGTATTCAAACTAAGTCATCAACTGGAAAAAAAATGTGAATGGCTATCAAATCAGAGCAAAGGCAGTGCCATGGAAAACTCTCTGCCTAGGATAATATTTGGGTAGACACTGCCCACATCTGGCTGTCTGGGCTTCACTAAGCTAATTCTTCTGTTCACCTAATCTCTCTCTAAATAGCATACCACACAGTTCATTAAGTTTCCAAACAAAATAAAATTCTGTTGATTATGTTTCCATTTAAGTTAATGGAAATCACATTCCTGCCTTGGATCCTTGAAGTCATCTTGATTGGAGTTTTTGGTGTCCCTAAACTTTTCTGAATCATCCATTTACACATAAGCCTTTATTGCTTTCCAAAGTGACTATTTACACATTATGAGTATTAGTGAATTTTATTGAATTAAATTTCAGAGGAATATTTTATTTTCTTGTTTTTCTTATCTTTAACTCTTGTAAGTGAACTCAGTCATCACTAATACTAAAAAGGAAAAGCATGTGGTAATCCCCCTAAGTCTATAATATCTATGTATCTCATCTGCCTAATTTAAGAGCTTGGCTTATGTTTATCAGCCAAATGATACCTTAAAAAGCAGTTCATATTGAAATCCAACCCAAATATAATATTAATTGGTAAACATATAGTAACAATTTGCTATAGACAAGGCATGCTAATAATTTTTGGAAATGACAAAGTATAGTTATTACACAATGCAACAGAATATAAGGGAAATGTCAGTATATAATTATTTGTTATGGAGATCAGTTTTGCATAGTCCAATTATCTCTTGGACCCTGACCAAAAATATAGTAACTTAAATGTACAAGTGATGCATTCCACAGAAATTTTCCTCGTATGAAAGCTCAATATATTGTCATGATAATCATTCCATGATTCTGAACTCTGAAAATTGTCCAAAGTTTTTAGACAGATTTTTTTCCAATTCCACTTAATGTGCCTCTGAAAAGTCTCCTTCCTTGGTTAGTTGGTCTATATTTCAGGAAAGGTAAGCTAATTTTGGTTTTAACCATTTACAGAATATCTATCTGGATGGAAATTACAGTCCTTGAGTTCTTTATCATTATTTGGTATAATATGCATGAATCCCTCTTATATCATCTTTTACATGTAATAAATAGCCACTCAGTTCATGCTATAAACATTTCAGTTAGGAGAAACCTGCTCCCTCATAAAGAAATCCATTCCACATACAAACTATTTAATTGTTAAAAGTTTTACTTCTATTTATCTAAAAATATGCTTCTTTGTAAATCTCATATATTGGTTCTAATTCTGTAGTCTGGAGCAATGCAGAAATCAAATCCAATGAATTGTTAATGCCCTAGTTAGTATTGCAAAATTTTTGGAACATGAATTTATTAATTGAAAAGCTCAATAAATAATATTTGCAGTTATCTGATATTTTGTATTATCAAAGTCACTGATCTCTTTAAAAATAAAACACAATAGATATATTTTAAAGGAAGTGATATACATATATAATATATATATGACAGTAGTGATTATAAGGAAAAAGGAAAAAATATACATACAAGGGAAATGACCCTTATAGGAAGAAGGGTGGAAACGGGGCTCTAGAAGGGTGGTTGAAGTTACTGAAACCAGGTAAGACCCTCACCAAAATAAAAAACTTAAAAAATCTTGGAAACCTTAGACACCATTTAATTTCTAATGAATTATTTTATAGGTGAATACTCTCTGGACCATAGGAGGATAGTCCCTTATCTCACAACTGCCAGTTAATATGTGACAAAACCTGAACTAGATCCCAGGTATGGAAAGTGTTCTATAGAAGAAATTTAGGTGTAAAAGACATCCTTAATGAAAGAGGTAATGGAATCATGTGAAAAAATGTGGAGAATGGTAATCTACCAAACTCAGGAATTGAGCAGAAGGTAGGTTGTAGCAACAATTGGAGGTATTACACGAAGAAGGTTGGGGAATGTGCTCCTGATGCCCCAAACAAATTTTTTTATGTGTTGTAAAAGATAATAAGAACCACTATGTGGATTAGTGAGAATTCTCTAGAGGCCCTAGTCTTCTCTCTGAATGATAATCCACAACATTTACAAAGTGCTGTTCCCTGCTGCTCCAGTTGCTCCCGTTTGCTTACTCTAAAAGGGCTGCTTAGAATTGGAGCAAAAGGATATATACCTTGTTTTATTCAAAGAAACAGAAACCCTCTTAACTCCCTTTACGTTAATATGGAGTTTCAAATGCAGAAGACAACACAAACCAGACAAATTAAATAAAACTGGCCACTGTGTGGCACTGGGGAGTTGCGGGGATTGTCCAAAGCAAGCAGGCAATGAATGGTTGGCTCTAGTCAATGCATGAATATATAGTCAGCGTTGCAGGTATCTCAGATTTTCAAAAAAGATAGAAACCATGATTTTTATGTGTCCTGTCTAGATTTCTCAATGTTAGACAACTAATTTTGAAAAAGTGAAAAGCACTGCGTGAAGCTAAATGAAACACATCTTTGGTTGGATTTAGCATGCAGGTAGCCAGGTGTGACCAATGATATAAAGGATGCAGGAGGCAATTTCCTAGATATACAAGGCAAGAAAACCAAAGTATAGTTTTGCTACATAGAGACCAAAACTGGAAAGTTAGGAACTGAAGATACTCTTTCTGTATTAATGGAGCCAAATGATCTGTTATCTGCATACAACCTCTATATCCTAGGGTTACACTGTAAATATAATTTATCCTTATCTGCTAATAACTTCTTTGATGTGATGTGACATTGATTTATCATTGTATCTATTATTGCTTTAAGCATCCAATGAACATTGGATGTCTTTCCCCTTATTTAGGTCTTTTTTAACTTCTTTCAACAGTGTTTTGTGGTTTTCAGTGTACAAATCTTGCACCTCATTGTTTTTATTTATTCTTAAGGATTTTCTTTTTCTATGCAATTGTAAACAGAATGATTTTCTTAATTCCTTTTTGGGGGCTGAGTGCAGTGGCTCACGTCTGTAATCCTAGCACTTGGAAGGCCAAGGTGGGTGGATTGCCTGAGCTCACAGGTTTGAGACCAGCCTGAGCCAGAGCGAGACCTCATCTTTAAAAATAGTATGGCATTGTGGCAGGTGCCTGTAGTCCCAGATACTTGGGAGGCTGAGGCTAGAGAATCACTTGAGCCCAAGAGTTTGAGGTTGCTATGAGCTACGATGCCATGGCACTCTACCGAAGGTGACAAAGTGAGACTCTGTCTCAAAAAAAAAAAAAAAAAAAAAAAAAAAAAAAATTCCTTTGTGGATTGTTCATTGCTACTTTAAAGAAATACACTTGATTTTTAACTGTTGAAATAGTACCCTGCCACTTTCCTGGATTCATTTATTACCTCTAATAGTTTTTTTTTTTTTTTTTTGTGAATTCTTTGTAATTTTATATGTATAAGATCATGTTATCTGTGACTAGAGATACTGTAAGTTCTTCCTTTGCAACTTGAATGTCTTTCATTTATTTTTCTTACTTTATTGCTTTGGCCAAAAATTCTAGTACCATGTTGAATAGAAGTAGAAAAGGCAGTCATCCTTGTCTCTTTTGTGATCTTAGAGGGACAGCTCTATCTTACACCACTAAGCATAATCTTAGGTGAAGATTTTTCATTAATGCCATTTGTCAGATTAGGGAAGTTCTTCCCTGTTGTTAGTTGAGTCCTTTAGTGACAGCACATTGGATCAGTCAAAGAGGTGATTAATACTAACAAGAGAAAGGTTTGTATTATAGTTGTTTTGCTCTGAGGTTGGATCAGATGGAGCTGCTTCTTCCCTTCTTCTCCAACGTTTATGGAATCTTAAGTAACAGCACCTTTCTTGCTTCAGTGCTATCAAGGGAGAAACTAGATGAAACTACTTGCCTGACAGTGAAAAACAGAGGTCTTAAAGAAGGAGAAGGAAGAAGATCTGTGCCCTAGAGGGAAGTGTAGAGAAATAATGACCAATGAATTGTCAGGAGGAAAAAGGAAAAGCAAGAACTGAGAGATGATATCTCTGTCCCTGATAATTATCAAAATTGGACTTGACATAGCTTGATACACCAGTGATTGTCGACCTTTTCATCTCATGGCATACTTACATTGTGTTATAAAAGAGTAAAAGTAAAAATAATATACTTATTGTTCTTTGAATTTCTTTCAGAGGTAATTTAATTAATGATCTTTAAAAATTTGAGGGGCACACTTAAGATCTTCTCTCAGCACACCAGTTTTCTGTAGCATACTAGTTGAAAATTGGTATAATAGACAATTACACTGGAAACATAAATAAAAATTTGCACCATCCATTGGACTCCATATACAAGCTTTTCCATCTATAAGTAAGATTTTCTTTCTGGTAATAAAGTGCATTTTAATAACCCTTCTAAGAATTAGCTATAAGGTAGTGCCTGTGGATCAAAGGAGTAGGGTGCTGGCCCCATATACCAGTGGTGGCGGGCTCAAACCTGGTCCCAGGCAAAATCTGCAAAAAAAAAAAAAAAAAAAAAAAAAAGAATTAGCTATAAAATTTAGAGAGGTTATAATTGGTCCGGGAGAGGTAGGAAAGAATTGCTAGTCATATGTGACATAGTGCTACCATTTGTTTTCCTATCCAATTGCATGATGAATAAGTTAACGTGCCCAGGTTAACTTGCAGAAGCCTATTTGACATTCAAATGTAGGGAACTGGTATTCAGGGAAGATGTCAAGGCTGGGAATATAAAGTCGAAGGTAATCAATGTAATTAATAAGACTGGATGATATCAACAAGAAGTGAGATATAGAGGATAAAGTAATCTAGGCATTAAGACCTGAGACCAAAACAAAAGGCAGAGGAGTGATTAGTAAGTTGGGGTAAAAAAAGCAAGAAATTGTGGTGGTCTGAAACTCAAGGAAAGAACTGTTTCAAGGAAGAGTAAGTGAGTTTTAACTCTCTAACATGCTGCTGACAGTTTAAAATAATAACTAAGAACTGATTTTTGGATTTTGCAACATAGCATCATTCATAACTTTGAGAAAAACTTTCCAGGGAATGGTACAAATGAAAGTCCCATTTGAATGGTGAATTAGTTTTCTAGGGCTGTCATCACAAATTACTACAAACTGGATAGCTTAAAACAATGGAAATTTATTCTTTCAAAGTTTTGGAGGCCTGAAGTTTGAAATCTACCTGTAAGCAGAATTCATTCCTTTTGGAAGTTCTGAGAGAGTTTCTATTCTCTGCTTTGTTCCTAGCTTTTGCTAATTTATGGCAATCCTTGGTATTCCTTGGCACATTGTTCCAATATTTGTCTCAGTTTTCATACCCTACCCGTGTCTTCTGTCATCTCTCCACTGTGCTTCTGTCTCTATGTTTCTTTTCCTATTCTGATAAATTCACAAGTCATAATGGATTATGGCCCACCTTGCTCACCTCAATTTCATCTGCAAAGGCTCTATTTCCAAATTAGACCACACACACAGATAATGGGGGTTAGTAATTCAACACATCTTTCAGGGGGACCCAATTAATCTTACACTAAATGGGTTGAAGAAAGAACAGAGAAGAAGAATCTGAAACATTAATGAGCCAGAACTTTTATAAGCAGAGGTAATAGAGTGGGAAATTGTTAGTTTTATTTCTAAAATGGTAAAAAGAATATATTTCAATGCTGATAGAATTGATATGGTAGGGTGAAAAATCAGTGATGAGGGAGAGAGAAATTGCTGGATCAATTCCTTTGAGTCAGTGAGAGAGAATGAAATCTAGTGAACAAGCAGGGCCTAGCATCAGCTTCCTAGCTGATTTCCTATGCAGAAAATTTATCCATTGTGATTGGAAGGAAGGCTGAGTATATAAGAAGTGATTCTGGTAGGATGAGGCATTTGGTATTAGTAGCTTGTGAAATGTCCCGTTTCATTGCTTTAGGATCCCATTTCTGTGTGATATTCTCTGAGGAACAGCACTGTGAATTTGCTAACAATTTGAGTATTCCCCTAGATTTAATGCTTGTTTATATAAGTTATCTTTGCTGTGCAATGACTTTTTCCACAGTGTCTGTGGGTTAAGGTTTCTTACAAGGCTGAAATCAAGGTGTTGGCCCAGGCTTTTCTGGGAAAAGATTTACTTGGTTGTTGTTGGCAGGTTTCTATCTTTCAAGAACTGTTGAACTGAGGGCTTCAGTTCTTCACAGACCTTTGGCTGATTAATGTTTTGAATTCTTCTTTTCTATTCTTTCTTGAACCCATTTATTATAAGTTTAATAAGTCTCCCTGAAAGACGTGTTGAAGTCTTAACCTCCATTACCTCTGTGTGTGGTCTAATTTGGAAATAGGGTCTTTGCAGATGGAATTAAGTTGAGGTGACCACAGTGGGCCATAATTCAATATGACTTGTGACTCCAAAAATCTAGAGTCCTCCTTCAGTTTTTTGCCACATGAGTACCTCCCACATGGTAGTTTGCTTCATCAAAGCAGGCAAGCTAAGAAAGCAACAGTGAATGTCTAATAGCAAGACAAAAGTCAGAGGGAAAAAGGTGGCATCTTATCATCTCTGTTCTACTCTATTGAATAGAAGTGTCCTCAGAGGAGAGTATTAGTCAAGGGCGCAAATACCAGGAGGCAGGAACCATGGAGACCATCTTAAAAGTCTTCTAAGCACAGTTGCCTTTCTTTGTCAAGCCTTACATTTTCACAGTTATCCTCTCATTTTGCTTACTTTCCAGGCCATGGCCTAGTTTGACTGTAAGCCCCTGATTGGGTTAACTACTGTATAGAGTAGTAATAATATCTCTATACTTACTTAGTTGGTCAGTAGATGGAGTAAAGTAGAAAACGTGCTTGGAAACAACATGAATAACCTAGCAATATACTATTTAAATTTGCTAAACCTCTACCAAAGTCTTCAAGTTATCCAAATATGGAGATTTCCCTATACTCTCACATTTTGTAAGTCCTATCTGTGCTATGGAATTTCTACAAAAAGGTGAAAAAGTGGCTAAAGTAAGATTTTCTTCCACAGGCTGACCTTGTGCCTTTTCGCAAGCTAAGTTAAATAGATAAGAACATTAATTTTTCTTTTGAAGATAAGGTGTTTGCCACAGCCTTTTCTAGGAGAAATAATGTGATTTGACTGGGGAAAAACTCATTCTGATCAGTCAGCCTATATCTTTTACCATATCAGGACGGATCCTCAATGGGTACTTAAGAATTCTGTTTTCTGCAGGCTGCTTTTTGTTCCCCCAAAGACTTTGCTTATTATTCATTTTCATTTTCCATTATCTGAACATTAAGGGTTTGTTTTGGCTTTCTTTTTCTCATGCTGATAAGTAATTCAAATAGAAAATTATTTATTGCTTGTGTGGAGGAAAATATAAATAAAATGTCAGGAAGCTTGTAACTTTTACAAATACCATGCTGTATAAGGGAAATCTTGCCCTTAAATCTCAATGGTTTATTGATTGTGAAAGTATTCTTTAGTTTACTTCAGGTTGGGCATACAGAAAATGCTCTATTATTTTTGCTTGAATGTCCTTGATGGAATTCATTTTTCTCTCATCTCTTTTTACATAGTGTCTTCAGAACAGAAACTTTTGCAAAAATGTGAATTTGTACCCTGATATATATACACACACCTATACATACATACATACATACATACATACATACATATATAGCTTCTACTTTTGGATTTTCTACTCAGTAGGTTTTTATTGAGAAGACTTGTAGCTATATTTTCTTAAGCTAGGCTTACATGGTCAAGGTTATTGGCATTGCAGTCACTAAAAAACCTCTGTAAAGAACAATGAGAATATGATAAATCTAGACAATATATAAAGTACAATAAAGGCAGTCTCTAATCAAATGTACCAGGTCAGATATTTAATAGTCATCAGGCTTTAGCATTCAATGTGGGGTCTTGCTCAAGGAAAAAGAGATTTTAAAGAAGGTAAAGAAGGGGACTTTTTTTTTTTTTTTTTTTTACTTTTTCCATGTTTGTGACACACACTAAAAGTCTAGCTCACGGAAGCCATAGAAACTATCCTTTTAAAAAAAGATAGTGAAGCAACTATGTTAGCTAAGTTTTCTTTTTTTTCTTTTTTTTTTTTTGAGACAGAGTCTCAGTCACCCTGGGTAGACTGCTGTGGCATCATGGCTCAAGCAACTTCCAACTCATGGGCTTAAGTGACCCTTCTGCATCAGCCTCCTGAGTAGTCAGCACTATAGGTGCCTACAACCACACCCAGCTAATTTTTCTATTTTTAGTAGAGACAGATTCTTCCTCTTGCTCAAGCTGGTCTTGAACTCCTGACCTCAAAATATCTTCCTGCCTTAGCCTCCCAAAGTGCTCAGATTACAGGCAAGAGCTACCATGCCTGGCCAAGTTTGCCTTTTTAAAAAATGTAGCAGGAAATATCAACTAAACTAAGAGTCGGGACCTTTGGTTGTGTTTAGTCCTCTGCTCTAAGCTCTGTATCAGTCATAAATTCTATGATAGGAAATTGTTTAATCTCTTCAAGCACCATTTTCTTCATTACTTGATGCTGTCACAAGTTCAGATAAGATTTGGATAGGAAGGAGCTCTGGAGTTATAAAACAGTGAGTAAGTATGGGCGTGAGGGTGAAATAATAGTATTGGAAGATGAAATAGCTACCTAATTGGAATGGGCTTTGTTGCCAATAAGTCAATTTCTTAAGTAGAAACCAAGTTACATGAAGAGATATGTGGCCTAGAAGCAGAGTTAAATGGAATAGACCTAAGTTAAAAATATTTGTTATGGTGAACTTAGGAAATACATCTGTGTTTCCCCAAATCCAGAGGTGCTGACCAAAGGTTGTATGTCACATCAGACAGCCCACTTGGTTTGAGTGAGATGACACCTAGGTGTGTTGATAAGCTTTGGCATAAATGGCTCATGCCTAAAGGAGAACTGTTAGCTAACTATACTAGCAAGAGCTGCTTATGTCATTTTGTTGTTATTGTTTTTCTATTTTTATGGGCTTATTTTTTATAGGCTGACTTTAAAAATTTTTCAATGTTATTTGTCCTTGTAATAAACTAAAAAAGTATATTAAGTTACAAAATTTTCTGAACCTCTCCCCTCAAACCCAAAGGTAATTGAACTTAAATGTTTATATCATATTCACCAGAGATTTCTCTTCTTTTCTCACTTTGTGACTTTAAAAAAGTCTTCTTGTGGAGGGGGAAGGGCAAGATGGCTGACTGAGAGCAGCTTCCAAGGGAGGCTCCTGTCCAAAAGGAAAGATAATGTCCAGAAAAAGCCCAATTAAGCTGAAAACTGGGAGCCCAGCCAAGAGAGAGATGATAACTGCAGTTCACCTCTGCTAAGGCAAGCTGCAACTCCAAGAGACCAAGCTTCAGGTACAAAATTTATCTGGAAGGAGTGTCTGTCCCCTCCCCAAAGAAAGCTGTGGCTTTTCTTTGTTTTTCTGTCTCCTTTCTTTTCTCTCTTTGTTTGCTCCTATGGGTTTTCTACGAACAAATGGTGAACTGTGCACCTCTTGCCTGACCCCACAGGTGAGTGCTGTGGGAAGTGGGGACTACTTCCTCAGAGGGAACTCACTGTGACTCTGAGCACTCTCTTGCTAGGCAGAAATATCAAACTAAGATCTTCCATGCCATTCTAAACTTCCAGAACGCCCTTCCCCCCTTACCCGATGAACCAGAAGCCTAACACCTACTGAGACTGTGGAATGAGGTTCTTGAGCAGCGTCCCACATCCCTGTCTGCAGATCTAAGTGGCCCCTCAGCAAGAGACTCCAGGGGCAGTGCTGAGCCTCCCCCACCAGGATCTCTAACGCCGATCGGCCTTACACCACACGGCCTACAACCCCCGCCTGCCTGGACCTCCATGCGACCAGCCACCAGCAGCCATCCAGACCTCTGTGCAAGCAGCACCGCAACCCGTGACCTGTGGCTGCCTGGACCTCTGTGCGAGCAGCACTGCAACCTGTGACCCGCGCCCTCCAGGCCTCCACATGCCCTGACCAGGAACCATGGGAGCTGCAGCAAACCCGCATCCTCCCTCCCATACCCTCCTTGGCTCCACACTGGCCTGTTTGTCTGGTCAGGAACTCTGGTTTCCGCGTGCCCTCCAGAGCCCTCCCTGCCTCTGTGCAGAGCCCTTCTCCTGGCCAGAGACTGCTGGAGCCCCAGGCTCTCTGTGCCAAAGTCACCGGGCATCAGGCACTTCCAGAACTGTGTGCACCACCCCCACCTTGCTGCTGGATCCGGGTGTGTCACACTCTGGAGCTACTCCCACAACCAGAACTCCCTGGCTGGGACAGCCCCAGAAGAGCTACACGGGTCACTCCCTACAAAAATCCACCAAAATTAGAGTGATCCCGCTGGAGTCTAATCATGGAGAGACACCTCCCCAACTCTGAGGATGCCCAGAGGCAACGGTGAAAAACAATTATGAGGCGAAATCAACAGAAAAACTCTGGCAATATCAATAATCAGAGTAGATCAACTTCCCCAAGGATCAACGGGGCAGACACAGCACAAGATCCCATGCACAAACAAATAGCTGAGATGTCAGAAATCGAATTCAGAATCTGGATAGCAAATAAGATCAAATTAGAATTTGAAGCAGTAATCCAAAAGATGTCTCAAGAATTCAACGAACTCAAAGACCAAATGACCAAAGATTTTGACACATTGAGACAAGAAGTTTCAGCCCTCAAAGATCTGAGAAACACAGTAAAATCCCTCAGTAACAGAATGGATAAGCAGAAGAAAGGATTTATGACATTGAAGACAAAGCTTTTGAATGCTCCCAAACTCTGAAAGAGGAAGAGAAATGAAGGGCAAAACAGATCACTCTCTCAGAGAACTCTGGGATAATTCTAAAAAACCCAATATTTGTCTTATAGGGATCCCTGAAAACGATGAAGTGGCTTCATAAGGCACAGAGTCTCTTCTTCATGAGATTATGAATGAGAACTTTCCAGACATGCCGAGAGATTCTGAAATTCAGATAGCAGACAGTTTCAGAACTCCAGCACGACTCAACCCAAATAAGACATCCCCCAGAAACATCATAATCAATTTCACTAAAGTTAATATGAAGGAGAAAATTCTGAAAGCAGCCAGATGAAAGAAAACCATTACCTACAAGGGGAAGAATATTAGAATAACTACAGATCTCTCTGCTGAAACCTTTCAAGCTAGAAGAGGATGGTCATTGACTTTTAATCTCCTAAAACAAATTAATGGCCTTCAGACACATGAAAAAATGCTCATCATCTTTAATCATCAGAGAAATGCAAATCAAAACTACTTTGAGATATCACCTAACCCCAGTAAGTAAGTAGCCCACATTAAAAAATCCCCAAACCAGAGATGTTGGTGTGGATGTGGAGAAAAGGGAACACTTCTACACTGCTGGTGGGAATGCACACTAATTTGTTCCTTTTGAAAGGATGTTTGGAGAATACTTAGAGATCTAAAAATAGACCTGCCATTTGATCCTATAATTCCTTTACTAGGTATATACCCAGAAGACCAAAAATCACAATATAGCAAAGACATCTGTACCAGAGTGTTTATTGCAGCCCAATTCATAATTGCTAAGTCATGGAAGAAGCCCAAGTGCCCATCGACCCATGAATGGACTAGCAAATTGTGGTACATGTATACCATGGAATACTATGCAGCCTTAAA